>JBCJKH010047433.1:0-16031 GCA_039877255.1 Loriculus beryllinus
TTTTCTTATTGCTGTTGCATTGGACTCTTGGAAATCCTCTGATTTCATATTCATGTGCTCATATGTATATAAATTTATAGACACGAACAGTGTATATAAAAAATTGAACAGCACCTTGAGGATTTAAGGCCGCTTTGCAGACTTACTGCATGTTTTTCTGTGTTCTCCAGCATATAAATGTTAATTTTAAAATCAAATGCAGTGCAAATATATCCTATTGTATTTCAGACTTATAGGAACTACAAAAAAGGTGCTTAAATGTTGGGTGAGCTAATATGACAAAAGCTTTCACTAGTGGTGAAATAAAACCGCAGTGTGATAGCTCAGCTACCCTGTGAGGGTAGCTGGGGCTGGAGGCAGCTGACCTCTGTCATTGTATGTTGTGGGAGGCATCTCAAGAGATGCATTTCTCCTTATTCAGACTCATTGAATCCACAGGCACAAAAACAGCAGAAAGAGAAATGCGAAAATCTCTCATTTATCTGAATGGCTTTTTAAATGTAAAGCATAGTTACAGGTATTTAGAGGTTAATATTGTTAACTGTTTCATTGCTGATCATTTTCTTAGCAGTTTTCAATAAATACACTTCTTCATTTTGGCCAGTCTTCCCTGAGACCGCATAGCTTTCCAGACTTAACCGCAGAACTTGAGCAACTCTTGCCAGTAGTTTCTGATTTAGTAAATTGAAGTATTTGCAATTGCTAATTAAAAAGATTAAGGGATAGTTTTCTCTGCCATCGCTACAAATTGTTGTTGCAGCACAGGCTCTTTGATTTTTGTGGGCACTCTATAAAACTTGGTCCAGCAGGAGCAAGGGTAATTTGATTTAATAAGCTAATAAATATTTTTGAAATATGCTTCCTGCAGGTTGTAAAAACAGAAGGGTAGAACCATAACACAGGAAAAGGAAAAATTAAGCACATTAAAAAATACTGATTTGGGAAAGAAATCCCTACTGACGTGACCAGAATTCACTAGGAATTTCTATAAGCTAAAAAAACATTTTTCCTTTTATCTGGTGGCAAAATGCCTTCTGCAGGTAGGTCCAGGGATCAGTTATCCTCTACTACAGCAGATAATAAGCTATATAGCTTCTTATATTGAGTGAACGGAGAAGGGAGCAAACCAAATGATATAGCTTTCCTTGTCGTCTAATTTGACGTTAATTTTATGCTGCCTTTAAAATGGTGATTTCCAATGGACTGTCAAATAGACATAGAAATAAATTAAAATGCATTATGGAGTGAAGCCAAAGTCAGAAGTGGAAGTTAGAAATTTTGGCAGCTGAAGATGTCTCAGCTGTCTTCTAGGCCCAAAGACAAAATGAGAGACATGTAACCCCAAATTCCCGTCGTGGAAGCTGGATGCTTCTGTTAAAATAATGGGCAGTGACATCATTAACAATGTTGACATTTAAATTGACATAATTAGGTTCTTGAAGTTAATAACCCATCTGTGCAAATACATGAGTGATGTTTACCTCTGGCACTGTGGTTGCATTTACAGTGCAGGATGCTTACGCTCGGCTCACATTTGGAGGCTTCCTTTGGATATATGGAGTCCTTTAATTTCATCTGTTGAAACTTAAGGAGCCAAAATGTGGTTTGCCTGCTTGGTTGGGATCTAAAAGAAATTCTCTGTTAAGAACATGGTAGGGTGTACATGATAGCCTGATATACGTCTCCCATAGGAAGCACTCGGGTCCAACTTTGGGATAGTTCCATTCTACTCATCCCTTGCCTACTCTTGTTTGTTCTTGTGGAGCCTAAACCAGCCACTTGCCTTTTTTTTTTTTCCTTTAGTCGTCTTACGCCAGCCCTGTAGCAATTGTCCTCAGGTGCTTACTGCTCTGCCAAGTACAGGTCACAATCATGGAGCTCAGGAATCAAAACATTAGCATTAGCAAAACCTGGAAGCTATTTGGTCAGAACCCTGCTGTGTCTGGTTTGTTCATATTTGTGAAAAACTTCTTTGGTTAAGTTATTGCTTTTGGGTAAGGGCAGCATCGCTTGGCACCAAACTGTACCTTGAAATGCCTCTAACAGAATGCTTGTTTAGAGCAAATCTGTTTGAAATAAGAGCAGTGCTCTTGGCTGTCTCCATCTGACTATGAGTCTGTCTGTCAGAAGGAACTGACACACTGCATTAGTGCTAGAGCAGGGAAGGGGAAGGAAGAATTCTGAATTCTAATAATAATTTATAAATTTTTATGTCAACATTTTAAACATTAAATACTTCTTACTTATAAGATATATTTAGAAATAGAAGTGTTTATTTTTTCATTTTCAGATCAGCCCTTTTTTAAAAGAAGTCAAAGCAAACAGATTTTTAGTCTTGAGCAAAATTATTGCAGTCAAGCCAACAGAACTTTTTACATTAAAAAAAGAAGTTCAACCTTAGCAACTTCTTCACTGTCTTTTCAGCATCATCAGCAAGTATAAAAACCTGTTCTTTACTGGGTTTTGTCACTACCTGTCTCTGCATCCTGCTGGGTAAAATAAGTACCAGTTCCTAATATGTACCACAACTAATTTTATAGAAATTTGAAATTCAGTGTCTATGTGATGACAAGATTTATTTAATTCATTATTATTGCCACATATGGAAGCATTTTGTTTCAATTCAGTAGACCATTTTTGTTTCCATAAATTATCCAATCTGTTTCTCACACAAATGATGGGATGGGTGCCTCTGGTGTTAAGGAAGATAAAAAGGGAAGGAAAGATATATTTGAGATTACCTTTAGTGTCATGCAAGTTATTACCTAGCAGTCTGAAAAGAGTTTACAGAGTTGTCTGATAAATACGTTTGGAACAAGCCTGAACTGGAACTGGTAGAGCAGACTGCAGAGTTGCACAGCTAGCTTTTGATTTTACCCATTTCCTCAAAATGCAGATGCGTCATTTAGGGCAGAAATCCATCATTTCCCAGTCACTTTCTTAGTTTAATTTGTCTCAAGCAGACAAAAGGCAATGTATTATCTTTTCTGTGCAATGTTTAACGTCCTCAATCACAGCTTGTCAGTGTACCATTGAACTTGCTCCATGTTTTGGCTATTAGTTGATGAATCTATTGCTTTTGTTCGTATTATTGTGAACAGAGAATGTCTCCTACACTGGCAAATGGCAACAGAAAATGAAGTCTGGGGTTTTGTTTTCGTGGCATACATAGGCAGGGGACTGGGAAGAACTCTTCTTTGAGAGGACTTTAGTGACCTGAGAGGGATGGTTTGCATGTGCAAGACTTACAGGGTGCTTTGATGTCATTCTCTGATAGAGAATAGTGTGGATAGCTTGTAGCCAGAGTGCTCTGAACCCTCCCTTTGGTAAAAGAGGCCACATCCCTTTGCCACCAGTTCAGAGTGGGTTGCCATGGAAATCAAAATGAGTGCCCCTTCTGGAAAATGAAAGGCAGCATTGACAGGGTCACGAAGTAAACAAATTGGAAGTAGGTGAAACCAGGTGGATTTTATGTTTGCCTCATCCTCTCCTGAATCGTGGTACTAACCATTCCAGGCACTGGAAAATTTGACCACTTCTGAATGGAAATTAGTTGGCCAATTATGAGCAAAAGATAAATCTTCTGGAGCATCTCCAATGTTGGCTGGTTCAGTTAAAAGGTTTTAAATCCAGTTCACTCTCGGGTTTTAACTCAAGACCAAACAGGTCTTTTCATCTATAGTACAAACAGAACCTGAATAGGAAATTCTTTCTGTAACAAAGATAATGCCTTCCCTTATAAACCTTGGCTGCAACTGGTGGTCTTGTTCTTTCTGAAATCCAGTCCTAAGTGCAAACATATTGCTCATTATTTCTTTCGTTAAATGCCACCATTTGCTTGTTTGAAGGAAAGAGGAAGACCAATTTTCCTTTAATTAAAGAAAAAAGTTGAATTGCTCAGCAGCCTTACGAAAGATGAATGTTAGTGCAGTTTCACCAGAAAATACTTCTGAAAGCCAACTTTTCCTTTCTGTAGAGGGGTAGTTGTTGTCTGAGGGATATTTTACTGGATTTTGCAGACACAAGAGCTGCATTGTGAAAAGGAGGATGTTACCTTCCAGGTTAAAAGTAACAGACTTTAGGGTGACAGGCACACCTGGTGGCACCTGGAGCAAATTGCATGAGCAACCACCTAAATTAACTCTAAGAATTTGGTGTTTGTACATATGCATGAAAATTGTACATTCTTCATTTGTTAAAGGGACACTGCCAAGACTGGTAGGCCTAAAATTAGCTCTCCAGCTGTGTTTTGCTTTGCAGGCACGTGCATGTCTGTTCTGTTCCTGGAAGCAGCTGGGTGTTGAAACCCACAAGAAACCTGCTCTGTGTGAAATGTGAAAAAAAGAGTATGTGATTTATCAAGATTCTTTCCCTTTTGTTTGTTTTACCTTGTTTCTCCCATGTCTTTATGATGACCACCTTTTCTGGCTGAAGACCAGGCCTGTCTTAAAAGTTTCTTAGTGCTACATTTTCTTAGGGGGTGAAAGACTGAATGTTGAGGCCAAATTTTCAGCCATCAGTCCAACATGCCAGCTACAGAATGTAAACTGCTCAGATTCCTCAGTGTGTGCTCAGCATTAGTCTTCAGCTTGGACTCATACTTCTCCTTGGCATACAAGTTCATACCAGCATCTTCTAATTGAATACCCATATTGATGCTGAGAAGGGAACATGCAACTCAAAGAAAGATGCACGTGAATTTTATGGTTACTGAGGAACTTAACAGAAAGGTGTTTTTGTCTAGCCAACAGATTTGTCTAGCCAATAGTCTTTCCTCAGAGAAGAGACAAATAGATTTCTTAGACTTGGGATAGCCACTTTTTAATGGCATTTTTTAGATGGCTGCAAACCAATTCTCAGCTTCTGAATTTTGTCTTCATAGTGCAATATGCATGCATATTGGTGAGGGTGAGAGCTGTTGGAGGGCAGTGTCTGAGATGGATGAAGAAGATCTGTTCTCCCACTGTCACCTTGTGATGGACTTTCAACTCTTTGTATGTTCAGAAGGCATTAGGAAAAGAGCTTGAGCCCCAAGGTGTTACGCAAGACTCAGAAGCGCTCCTTGGAGCTAGTGTGAAGAGTTTCTCTTCTCTCTTCATTCCTCTCCAACGAAAGTATCTGTGAAGTGTCTAAGGCATTGAAGAAAAAAAAAAAAATCTTATAACAATGGAAGTTATTCAGGCTTTGTTCATAATAGAGGCGAGACAGTAATGACTGTCACTGGACTTTGTAAAATTAAGGCCAATGATCCAGATTTTGACTTCTAACAGAACTAGTGAAAAAATAAACAGCTCAAGGTGAGTTTTCAGTAGACCTACTTGTCTGTTGTCTAGCCAAATAGGAGACAAGTTGCACCCCCAACAAAGTCTTAATGGTAACTGAATCACCGCAGAGCTAACTGTAAAGTTCAGTTGCAGCCTCACGCAAGAGAATAAACACCGCACACCTGTACACAAAGTACATGGGTGGCTTTTCTCTATACTACTCCTGAGTTCACTAAAAGCTTATCATCTGTTTGCTTAGCTGCTGGTTCAATTTAGGATAATATTTAACTCTCATAGAACCCAACCACTGGTGAAACTTTAACTTGAAAAATCTGTAATTCTTACTGCTTCCAGGGGGAAATGGAGGAGGATGGCCATCATACATTGCTCTTCAAGTGCTTTACCAATAAATAGTTTTTATGAAAGGCTTGATAAAGTATCTGCTACTAATGTTGTCAAGATGGAGAGAGTGGAATCAGAGAAATGGTAAATAGCCTGCCCATATCTACAGGGAGTGTCAGCCTGTTTCTTCAAGATTCTGCTAGATCAAAACCACAGGAACCCTATGACAGAAAAACGCTGAACCAGAGCTTGTGCTTGTTCATAGTTTAACTTTGTTTAAAAGATCCTGAAGGAGGTTAATTTCATCTGGATTTTGTGTAATATCTGCTGTCTTGTCTCTGATTGTCCTTCACTATGGACCTCCCACACTTAGCTCTGTGACTCTCACCTGTCCATTCTTGCCTCCCTTTTTCCTCTATAGATTCAAAGAAAGATCTGTGTTCCTGGATGCCCCACATGTGCCAACTACTCTTTTTATATGTAAGCTCCAGTTCCTGTGGCAGTCTCTTTTTCACAAAACTGCAGATCCTGTGAGCATCCTACTTGGATTTTGCATTGTATATCTAGGAATTTTAGCAAGCTGGTGATGTTGCAGAGCTGAGGAAGCTCTAAGTCGGAGAGCATGTGAGAAGTGACCGGTTTCCTATTACTTTGTCTATCACAATCCAGACTGGGCTTACATCAAAATAAAAAGACCTCATAGAAAAAGGTTTTTATGCAGCAGGTTCAGATTGCCAGTGCCTGAAATGATCTATCACATTATTTCTTTGCAAATACCTCAGCCCAGATACCAGTGGGATTGGTGGCTGTTCAGAGCACTGTCTCAGAAGGAAACAGCATTGGTGATGAGTCTGGGACTGCTCTACTCTGCTGGCAGCTCCCCTGCACCACAAGACTGCAGGCAGGTGCCTTCTAGAAGGAGATTCTGCAGTCAAGCATCCCTTCTGCTGGACATCCACTTCCAGCATGGATGAGTTATCTGAGAATGATGGCAGTGGCCTTTTGTGGGAGGTATCCTTTGAAGGGATGGAAGCAGTGGTCAGGGCAAGCTGAGACTAGGTGAGTAACAAGCTCTTGGATATATGCAGGCTTTCTCTGCCTCCTTCCCAGGGTTTTTGTCTCTTTTGTGGTATAATGTCAAGCTCGGATCACTTTCTCATAAAGCAGATCTAGCACTGCTTACAAGGAAGCATCCTATACTAGTTCTTCTGCGGGACCAGAGTCTCCTTGCAATGCTCAGCCTCATTTCCTCTGACCGAGGTAAGGGACTACTGCTCTACAGCCATGTCCCAGGCTAATAACCACATTTCAGCCAGAGCCGTATGGCTGCAGTTTCACGAAAATAAATGCAGTTGCAGTAGCAAAGCAGAAGAGTAGTCTTTGCTTATTCTAATTTTGTGCAGTAGCTTCAGCTCACAGACTTTCCCTTGTCCTTTTAGTGATCATCAATTGAACCTTGGCTAGTGCCTTAGTTACTGACCTGCAGATAAGGATACTGAATTGTCATCCTTAGATATTGACAGAGTTGGAATCACTGCTGACCCATCACAATCTCTATCTTTTGTTCAGGACCTCAGTTTGTCTGAACACATTGTGCAGTACTGGGGCCCGGACAGGTGAGCTTGGACCCTGTTTTGGTGTTGGAGGTACTTTTGCAGTCCTGGTATGCCAGAGATGAGTGTCCTAGTGTCACATGGAGGAGTGGCCTGGGACGATTCAGGGCAGTACACAGCAGGATTGTCAGCCTTGGCTGATCTGCCTCTGCTTCTTTGGGTACTATGCCAGCACAGCTGGACATTGCCAGTAAGCAGCTTTTCTCCACTCTGCCCTGTTGCTAATGGCAAAGAAAAAAGATGTTCATGTGGGGAACACCCTCTCCCAGAAGCCTGCGTGTCAAGCCTACTACTGTCACTGCTTTTTAGCTATGTGATCTTGCTCCACCTGGGGTTGGGGTCACCCACGGCCACCACAGCATGTAGTCAGGAGGTGTTTACTGAGCTCAGGTGTCATCTTCATTGGTGTGTCAGCTCCCAGTTGGAGCAGATGGAGGAACAGGAGCCAAGTGCAACTGGTAAGAGACCAGCACTCCTCCAGTGGTACCTGTTTCACCTTGATAATTATGACAAAAAATCCCACTATCCATCTCCACACCTTCCTGGGTTTTGAAGCAGTACATGTGGTCATCTTGTTGTATTTCAATAATTCTGCCGTTTTGGGGTGGGAGCTGTATTTCACACTGTATTCAGTAGGTAATTGTAATTTCTGGGGTCTTTGAGGCAGTGCTTCCATCTGCTATGTCTCCTGGGCTGCCAGAAGCTCTTGTTCTGGATGCAGGAGACGCAAAGCTGAAGCAAATGACAGATCAGAGCAAGAGATGGAAATAAGATGTTTTATTGATTCTAATCCAACACATGTACAATTTTACAGCACAGCAAGCAGGAATCAAGACTGTTACATAAAATTGTCTCCCAGGATGTCCCTTGAGGTCTGGTTCTCTCAGTCCTCATGTGCAAACAAACTGAAGGTGTTGCAATCAGTGGCTGTAATTCCACTCAGGCTCCTGCTCCAGCCCAACACCATCTGCTTCTTCTGGCCTTGTGAACAGCCTGCAGGATACAGCAAGGTCTTCACGACTGAAGGGGGGCTGGATGTCCACCTGAGGATGAGGACCTGTGGTTTCCACTGTGCAGGTACCTAACCTGGTTGTATGCTCTGCAGCCAAGTGGCAGCTGCTTGAATGGTGAGTGAAGCAGGTGGTTGGCATTGATAGTGAATGGCTTTGAGAGACAGCATCAGCATATGCAATTTGCCAAAGAGCAGCAATATCAAGGTAATTCTGCTAGCTTGCACAGGGACAGCCCCAGAGTGTCCTGGCCAGCTAGGGCAAAATCTATCAGGCTTGCATGTGCCACACTGTGCTGGCTCCAGTGCCTGTGGTTATTCTCTGAAAGGCCCCAAAGGTACAAGGTTTCCTGCTGATTTTGCACCACTCCTCACTGGGGGAGGAGAAGGTGGAGAAATGTTTTCCATCCGTTGTGGTGATGCATCGGGGGAACCCCATGGAAACAAAGTCTGCTCTGACCTCCTGAATCCCACCGGGGAGGGACTGCGTGTTCCAAACACCTCCTGAGCCATCCCATGTGAGGCTGACTTCCTAATCCTAAACTCATTATTTGCAACCCAGGGGTGGAAGCACGCGGCTGCCAGCTCCCAGATGACTGGTTCAGCCCACTCGGGGCTCTCTGATCCTCTTGCGGTGGATTGCATCTTCCGTCCCACGTAAGCAGTGAGCTCACCACAGATCAGGCTGAGTGTGCCTCTCTCCCTCCCCTGGCAGTCCTCCCAGATTACAGCATGACCCTCGGCTATGAGTCACCTCTTTTCTCACAAACTCAGATGCTGTGCGGGGTGGGTGGTTGCTCATCTGCACCAACGCTGAGAACTTACTGTAGTGAAGTGAGTTTGGCCTGCAGTGACTCCTTCTCCACACATGACCTTTCTGACTTTCACTGATCCACTCACGTAGAGCATCTTTGTGCAGCTGCTTTCCTGATCATGGATTGTCAACACTGCTTGAGAGGAGAGAGCTAAAAGGCAGTAGGACTCTTTCAGTGATAAGGAACAACTGACAGCCAGGCACAGGCCATGTGGTGGGGATTTCCATGGACTGATTTCTGAGGGCAATGACTGGCTGTTCATCCCTGCCCTGACAGCTATAATCAATACTTTATATTGGGCAGTGATGCTGCTAGTGTGAATACTCCCTCCATGCATCAGCGTGGATGAAAAGGGTCAGAGTAACTGGTGACCACTTCCCCTGGTCATCCCAGCAGAGCCCTTTTTGGATATCCAGGCTTTGGTGAAGGTAGCCAGGCTGTTGAGTAGGTTGCCGGCCTCTTATTCGCCACTGGACAAGTGTGCACACTCTGAGCCTGCTGGTTCCCAGTTCCAAGCTGACAAATCTCATTTTGAGAGCAGTGTGCCACTATGGTTTCTGGTACCAGTTTTGCTACATCAACCGAATGCTTGCTCCCAGGGGTATGGAGAGGGGTGCAGTGCTTGGCCAGGGCTATCCTAGGTGCGGGCAGGGTCTCGGTGGCACCACAGGACTGGAGACCCGGCTCCCACTGCCTCTGCCGGTTGGGATGCACAGCCAGACAAGTGAATCAGCACAGTTGTGATGCACAGTCACGAGAGCGCTGACTCCTCTTTGGAGGGCTGCGGGATGCCATGTTTGGGGAAAGGCAACTTCAAAGCGCTTTTCCTGCTCTCTGCTTGTTTCCATACCTATGCGCTTCCAGCGCTTTCAAAGGAGGCAGAAGTAGCCCAAAACTCTGTGTTTCACTTTGGTTTGTTTGTTTCCTCTCTCCAAAGCTGCGTTCTTCCTATGTTGTCTGGTTCAGCATTTTGCTGGCTTGGCTAAGTATCTTGTAAGGAAATCATTTATAATAAAGCTGGTACGCTGGGGTTTATCATTTATAAGTGTGGGTCAGGGTTTAGTTCACTGTGTTAAACTCTCCATGCTGCATGTGATTTTTCAAGCTTTGTCAGGAACAAAAAGTTCTGGGGATGTGCAAAGCATGACTGCATGGTTTCCATGGAGACTCTGCTAGTTAGGCTGTGGAAATCCTGAAAAGGCCAGAGGATGACTGACAATACAAGGTCTTAGCGGCTGATCTGAAGAGCCAGACTGAATTAATGAGATTTTTCACAGAGAGTTATTAGCAAGGCTAGCACGGTATGGCACTTAGGCCTCTTTCGTTTTCTCAGCTGCAGTCTTGGAAAACAGAAATGGAAAGATTTAATTGCTGTTTTTTAAGTCCTTTTAAGATTATTTTAACCTATAACATTTTAAGGATGTAATGAAAAGCAGGTTTGTTTGCTTTTTTTTATCATTCAGTTACTGTTATTACTGTGGTTTTTAGTGGCAGTTGCCCTTTATCTGTAGAGAGATGGGAAATTCAATAGTACTTATTACATTGAGCAGTTAATTCCCACATACTGTGAACACATTACTGTTCAAAGTAGGTTATCTTGAGTTCCATTTAGAGCCAAGCGCGAGATACCATGTCAGTGGCTTTATATCTCCTACGGCTATATTAATTATTTATTACTGACTGCTAACACAAACTGTTAACTCTGGCTAGTAATAGTTTGTTCATTTATCCATCACTTCCTGATTCCTCCTGTGTTTCTGCCCACCCCCTTTCAACAGTCTGTGAAGGCTCTGAATTCATGTTGCACCCATTTAAAACAACCCCAAAACTGTTATCGATCAGAGATGCTAGGTTTCGATCAGGAACTGACTTCCTGAAAGTTTTGCAGAACTGAGGGATTTTACTGGATCGTTAGAGGTGGATGGTGAATGGTTAAAGGAACATATCTTTGCTTGTGAACTACGTGGATAAGTCTGCCTGTTTCTGGTACTAATAGCTTGTTTGCTGCTGCAGTTTTCAATCAGTCTAGCAAAATGTTCGGATGCTCTCCGCCTCTCCCTGGAAAAGCACTGTATCTGCTGAAATCAGCACAGCCAGTTCAGCGAAGCAGCATGTTAGGGACTGCTATTTCTTGTTGGTTTGCACAAGTGCACATGCCCATATGTTTCTGGGAGATGTAAAACCATAATGTTGCTGCTGAGTAATCCACAACAAAAGCACATGCGGGCTGCATTCCTTGGATTCCTGTACAGTAGACTAATCCACTTAATCTCGCTGTTCGCTTCTCTGGCTGGAATTTCACAGTCGTCTTTGATTTACTGGTTTGTAAATCTCTGATTAAGGGCTTTGGGGGGTACAGGGGGTATCACCTCTGAAACCCCCTTTTTTGCTTTCAAATAGTTTTATGGAAGGAAATGTGAAAGTTGAAATGGGGGTTAGCTTGTCTTTTTTTTTTTTTTTGGTCATAATTTTGTCATCATCTCATATTATTTTAAAGAATGTTTTTCAGTAGTTTTCTCTGCTCTCTCAGATCTTCCATGCATGGCCAATGTCTCTTTTGCCAAACGGCAACACTTCCACTCCCTAAGCTTTACAAATTTCTTGTGTTTTTTTCTTTTCCAGTTGTGTTTTCAAACAAAAACGCTAACTGAGATGTGTAGAAGTTACTTTATTTTGCCTTAGTGCATTAATAGCTATTAACAAGCACAGAACACAGGAGCTAGATGCTGGTTGTGAAGGAAATAGTCAAAAACCTGCTGCTCTAACTGGCTGTTGAGGAGGCACTCACGTAGCACAGGTATGAATGTAAGATAAATCCCTAGCTAAGCAGGCAGATAAATGCAGGTGCTTGGCCTCAGAAGGTGCTCAGCTGATACAAATATCAATTTAGGATCTGCCCTTGAACTATAAAAGTATAAGTAAATAATAGAGGTGTCTCACCTGACTTAATGTGTTATGAAGGATGGGAAATATAGCACTGCACTCACGAAATAAACCCTTCATTTAAAATAGTAGATTACCACAACCCATCGCGTCCTCAGCCACTGTGAGCACCCTGCTTTAGGGAGCGACATGACCGCACACGGCTGTGAGTAGCGCTGACCTCAGGCAGGCTCACGCTTGCACGCACAGCGCTACGTAAAGCGAGCAGCTGCTCCGCTCTGCGCAGCTCTGACTCAAAGCCAGTCCTTCCCCTGCGTGGTGCGTGCCGCGGAGATGACTCTGTGCCGAAGCGTGGGGGCACTTTCCAGCTCAGCGGAAAATTCCTCCGCAGCCACACAGTGTCTTCAGCGGCCTCCAAGGGGGAAGAGTTTTAGGTTGTTGCCTTCCTCCCCCTCCTGCAGTCACACGTCCCACTGAACAGCTCACAGGTGTCCCCAGGCTGCTGGTGGGAAGGATCTGTCACTGAAGCCAGACGTAACTATCCATCATGAAATTAATCAGAAAGGGACTGAGGAAGTGAGCAGGCAAATAAACAAACATATGGGCTACCTGACAATGCGGCATTTGGAGGAGCTTTTCTCAGGCAGAAAGTATAAAATCTCCCACGCTCTCCAGGGCTGTCCAGAGCCATTTACAATTAGATCCAAATTAGGTTTAGGCAACCCAAGTCTGAGTTGAATCGCCTAGGCTCGGGTCTGAAGATGCCAAATCCCGTGAACTAACCTCTGCCCAAAGTGATGAGAACTGTGCAAGAGCAGCCTCTCACAGCGCTTCTGCCATCTGGGCTGGAGCCAGGTCCCAAGCTGTGGAGACGCTGCCTGCTCCCAGGATGGACCATTCTGGTGGGATTTCAGCTGCATCCGAATGGGAACTGGAAAACAGATTTCTCTTAACTTTGGCTGTAAACCAGAGCTAAAGCCACTGGGGCAGAGTCAGGCCCTTGGGCATCAGGCTAATCTCGTTCAAAAACTTGGAATTTCTTGTATTGGTATTTTGGCCTTAGCATGCCTGAAATGCTCAGAGGAAGCATCAGAAGTGCTGTGAATCTCACCACCCTTACTGTTAACCTACAGCTAATGCAACCACAGTCATGCTTTTGAGAGGGCTCCCTGGTAGGATAGCTGCAGCTGAAAGAGAAAGTCAGAAAGATAAGAAGCGATGGGCAGTCAGCGAGTCTCACCAGGGTATTCCCACAGTGAACTGATAAGGAGGGTGAAGCTAAATGGCACCTGAACTTTGGGTTCAAGATGCAGAGCAGATAAGTGAGCCACAGTGACTCAATGGCAATAAATCTTCTGTTCCAGACAAAATTAATTCAAGGCTGTCACAGGGGGCTAGAGAGGAAACTTGAAAACCCCTTTGGAGAGAGAGACTGCCAAACTGGAAACATATCCATTGTGCTATGACCTGTCAGCCTGCATGAGCCCATGCTGCTGGTGTGCAAGCCAGGCCCTTTGGCTTTCTGTCCTTCACAGCACAGACAGTGATGCTAAGAAGGGATAATACAGGAACTCAGAGAAAAGCTTTTTCTATTTAGGCATGTAGCTACTTTTAAATAAGCATAGGTACAAGTGAGAAAAGAGAAAATATGAAAGAGCAAGCCAAGACTTAGTGTAATGTCAGCTGGTTTACTCAAACCCTTTCTCAGGCATGCCCATACATAGAAATGAGTGCTTGCTTTCACACAGTGCTAAGGCTGTCCTGCGATAGTGAACTTCAGGAGAGCTACCATGCTGTTTCCATGAGCGTTTTACAGCATCCTGGCTTGCTGTCTATCTGGTGGTCTCTCTTACTAGACAACAAGACTTTGTGCCTTGTTTGTATCAAGACAGCTGAATGATTTGGAGCTGCTCTTTCACGACATACAGTGTTTGGTGGCACTGTGGGCTTGGGCAGGCCGTGCAGTGTGACCCACCAGGTCTTGAGACTGTACAGCAGGTGTCTATAGACTGAAACTAGATCCCCACCGCATCCCCTGACTTCTCTGTCTGCTGAGCTGCATCCCCCTACACGGCTGGTAGGTGGTTCGAGGTGGGAAGGTTATCTTTGCCACTATCAGGGCTAGAGGCTTTGTTTATTTTTAGATTACTCTGTAGAGTCTGGACAGAGAGATGAAAAGAACCAGCCTAAAGAGGTATATGCATGCCAGACTGTCTTGCTTGTGCTATAACTCTGAAAGCACAATACAGGGAAAATGTGAGAGGATAGGCTCAGTCTATCCAGATTGATTAAAGATGTTTCTGCCCCCACATTTTGAGTGGTAGATGTAATATGGGGGTGGGCTCTGATTCATTTTGGTGCAAAGGCAGCAAAGCTCTGTCAAAGCCTCTGCTTGAGCCAAGCCAGCGGATGTTGAGCTGAAGAGGATGAGACCCACTGGCACAACCTGCTGTTCTGGCAGCTCTGCTTAGAGAGCAATAGAGTTCCATCTGAGAAGTGCTAAAAATACCTTGGAGAAAGTTCAGATTATCTTGAAGTGCCCTTTGGTGATGGTAGGGAGTTGTGAAATGGAGGTGTTCCCATCTATCTAACAAAGAGGGAGAAACCTTTTTCATCATCCTGCATTACACATTACAGCAAATGCTTTAAAAGTGCACGGTTCATTGTCATTCAAAGGCCAAATCTAAAAGTGATCTGGAAAAATTGTTACTGTCAGACTCCTGCGTTTCAGAGCTCACTGGGGGTGACGGGAGGGAGCCTGGCAGCTCTGAGCCATTTCAGTCCTGCCCCTAAGCAGAAAAAAGTGTGACGCAGGGAGGCAAAAAGAGCAACCCTCCCCACCATCCCGTCAGGTATGGTGACAGCAGCTCTCTTGCTGATTGTCAGTGAATTTACTGACTGCTAATGAAGTGAAGGGAGAAGTGCCTTTCAGTGACATCCGTAGATGCTGGCAACCTTTGGCTATTTTTGACAGTTTTTTTCCCCCACCAGATTTAAGCATCATTCTGAGTTTGTTTGGGTTTTTTTTAAGACTATATGTTATTGTTGTTTTTCTTCAGCAGTGAAGTTAATAAAGATGGATATCAGCAACAAACTGTCAAGTCCCAAGCCGGAGAGATTTTTTACTGAGTGAAATAGACCAGGGAAAATAAATAATCCAAGAAGTGGTAGGGCTTGTAAATATTGACATGTACAAGCAAGGAAACAGAAGTTAGGTAAAATAAAAAATGGGCTGGGGACTGCTATTTTTCAGTTTATTACTTGAAAAAAAATTTACATTTACCTGACGTCCTGTCTGGGGAAGAGGTAATATTTTGCAGTTAGAATAGGAGGTGTTAAATGTTTGAAGGGATATATCGCTGTTTCCCCAAGCCACCATCTCCATTTAAGGGCCAGTCTTCCTTCCTTCCCATGGTCAGAAATAGTCCTTTTTCCCTGTGATGTCTATAGGAATATCCATGGAAGGGAAGAATAAAGAAGGAGGGAAAGAATGCAAGGCAAGAAGCAGAAGAGATCAGAGAGAGGCCACTTTGCCTGTGCGCTGTTTGGCCTCGGCTTGCACAGAAAGAGACACAGAGCTGCAATTGGTCCTACTAGCTGCTAGTCCCTTTTCTGTACAGGTGACTGTCTCAGCTCCCTGGGACCTTGCCACCATGATGTGTGGTTGTCACACCCCAGCTAGGTAGCTATAAACATCTTTAAAACACTTCCTGCTCTGTTTTGTTTTCCTCTGCCTTCTTAAGAGCTCTGAGAAGTCTGCTAGCACTAGCATCTGTAGTTCACCCGTCAGCTGTTTGATTGGTTGGTTAACTGGCTGGATAGCCAAGTCCTTTCTTCAAGCCAGTCTGTCATCTTTGTGGCTGGGAGAGGGTTTGCATTGCAGCCTTTCCTGTGCACACCTGAAAAGCCTTCAGACTTTTGAATATTGCAATCCTATGCGGAGCAAACCAGTGATATAACCTTAAAGAGGGGCCTTCCTGCAGTCTTTTAGAATCATAGAATAGTTAGGCTTGGAAAGGACCTTAAGGTCATCTAGTTCCAACCCCCCTGCCATGGGCAGGGACACCTCACACTAAACCATGCCTCCCAAGGCTCTGTCCAACCT
>JBCJKH010047435.1:0-17852 GCA_039877255.1 Loriculus beryllinus
GGGGAGGAGGTAGGAAACAAACCAACCAATCAGAGAAAAAAGCAGACTTTTTGGCTTTCTGTAAGTATCCTTCTGCCCTGGGAATTGCTTGGAGGTCATCAAACCAGACAGTACACAACAATGTTTTGGAAGGGTAGAGTCTGATGGGGTCACTGACCCCCCATCAACCAATGCACTTAACACACTACCTTTCAGAGCCAGTGCGTGACTCTCCAACTTCACCACAAGGATGACACAGCTCTTGTCAATGCCATTAGCCATCAGCTCAGAGCTCAGTCAATAACAGACTCCCACGATCATTTCATTTGCCCCCAAGCACTAGATTTCCAGCTGGCAGCCATCCCACACACCAGTGTGAAAACCTCACATAGAACACCAGCAAAATAGCACCAGAAGATCTCTGACCCGACTGCTGGGTATTGTGTTATCAACGCATCCAAGAAATGAGAGCCCCAAAACATCAACAATGGGGATGCCAACTGCAGAGCAAGAGCCAGTTGAGCACACAGAATGATAGCAGCAGCTTAGGGAAAAGGCTTCCTATGATGCAAGTCCTGTAAGCAGACTCAGAGTGCTGGCATGCCATTTTAGATGGTAGTAATAGTGAAGAAGTTTTGAGTCACTCCTCACTGCTCTTTTCAATGGAGCACAACTCAGAAACACATGGATAAACCTTAGACTGTGTCCCCCTGCATGAGATGAGAAAAAGACAACCACAAAGAGCCAAAAACCCTGATATTTGGGAGGTATGGAGAAGATCAGGATCAAACCATTTGCTGAGAAATAGGTCTGATGTGAATCACACCAATTATTATGAACTACATTTCTGTCATATAGGCTGTGCTCTGCTGGCAGCCAGTGCAACAGGAAATCATTTAGTAGTTAAGAATATATTCTAAAAGATTATCATCTCCCACCACAAATCAATGATAAAATCCCCACTGATTACAAAAAGCACAAGATCACGCTGCTACTCACTTCTGCCAGGAAACCAGCACCCAGACGTATTAGCCTGGCAGCACTAACCTGCAGCAAGGGCTCCGGCTGCTATTTCTGCCAGGCTTACCAGCACAGACACCAACAGGACAGTTTCTCTCTCTGCTACTAGCAAGACTCTCAATCTGGACTGAATTGCCTTTGCACACAAATGGTCAATTAACTCCTTCAAGCATAAGCTTGTCTCTGCATCTGCCTGTGTGGGGCCACACTGCTCTGACCCAAGCCATGTCTGTAGCCATCACCCCCATCTAAATCCCCTGCTGCTGGCTTTGTTGGTGAACGCTACTGCTGTCACAACACAAAAGCAAGTCCTAGCAGCTGTGACACTTCATTTGTCTGGGCAGCAGCATGCCTCAAAGGATGACTGCCTTGTTTTAGTGGGAGTATGCAACACAATCAATGCAAACTAGTTTTGACATATTAAATCATGCTTGAACTGTGAGAGCAAAGAAAAATGATGTAAAAGTCATACAAAAAAAAAAAAAAAAAAGACCTTACAAATAAATAAATAATGTGGGCCAGTCTTGAGTACAGGAAGGGGAGAATAACCTTTTACCTGAGCCTGACTGAAAACTTTGGGTAGGCACAGAGTGAAAGATTACTTTGCAAGACAGACATCTGCCTTCTTTTACAGAGGTTTATATCCATTTATATGCATTTCACTTCCAGGATGAGTCTCTTGCCAATCACCTGCTCTGGCACTGAAAGAGCATAAACTGTTCTAGCAAAGAGCAGCCCCAAAAACAGGTAGGACAGGAAAAGTGAAATTCTATCACATGTACATTTACCCATTACCAGCACACTCACCTGCATGCAAAAACCCTGAGCAACATCTGACTTGGTACTGGAGGTCCCATGGCTTCTTTTGCCACTCTGTGAGCCCTTCAGCCATTTTAAAATCAAATTCCCTCTGCAAACACTTTGCTGTAGAGGTTTCTTGCCAGAGAGATAATACTCAATCTGCTGCAAGTCTACCATTGCAATGCAGGAAATCCCACCAGCACAAGGTCACAGGCCATCTGTGGACATGGGCAATTAACTGTGGCATCTCCCCATCATCCTGAAACCCCTTCCTCCCTGCTGTGGATTTTTTCCAGTAATTAACATGCCAAATTGCCTTGGATTTATACTAATAAAATGCTGACTCCCGTCCCAAGATCCCATCATCGCTGGCGCTTTTCAGAACCTGCACAGAGCCCCAGCAGTAATGAAGTCCATGGTCCTGTCTCTGTCCCTGCCTGGGTTGCAGGCTATCTGCAAAGCAGCTTGGAGCTGGGAAGCTGCAACCCACAGGCTGCTTCTGCCGAATACCAAATTAGCACATTCTCCAAGCTTGTAGGGAGCAGCTTTTCTTTGGCTGTGCAGTAATTAGAAAGCTTCCTTTCCAGGAAGCTTTTGAAGGCAACACTGTGACCTCCATCACTGCTGCAATGGGATGAGAGACTCAGTGTAAGATTTATAATGCATTATTTGGGGAATTAGTATCATAGCAGAGAGACCCTTCTGACCATGCAGGAGGCAGCCATTTCACTTGGTGGATGGTAACCATGACTCCAGAGTTCAATAAGGATCACGTTGGCTGCCTAGACAGGTTCACTTTATTCAAGTAATACTAGTCACACTTGCAGAGGGACTGCTGGGGTAGGAGAAGCATTTTTATCTCTGTGCAGATGGTCTGGTACTCAATAAAGCTGAGGCTTTGGCAGTGAAAGGGACCTTTGGGTAGAGATGGACTCCTAGGCACAGCTTCTACACTAGACAGAGGCTCTGGCTGATGTGAGAGTTCTGCTCAGAAAATGCACCTCCAGGACAAACATTTTTTTGAAGAGAAGCATCTAATCGAGGTACAAAAGCAAGCCTTTTGCAAAGACAGTTTCTATTCAAATTCTGGATCTAGAAGAATGGCAAGTTTATTGTTACTTCTCAACGAATCCACTTGGAGATGAATGTTCTCAGGGTTTTAGGTTAGTCTAAGACCATAAAAAGAGCACATGGGATCAAGTACAGCACTGACACACAGAACCTTGGTTCAGGCTACAGCCCCTGGCTGGCACTGAACAACTCAGCCTCTGGCCCAAGGCTGTAATCTATTAAGTGTGAAATAGTGACTCTGACTTACTTCATAAAGCAGATCACTCAAGATCCAATAGAGAAAAGCCCTTTATACAACCTGCAAATGTTTTTAAAAATCAGTATTAACCATTTATTTCCTCACACTAAAACAGCCATATCTGAAGTGGAGAGAAGCTACTCACAAGCTACTCAAAGTCTACAATGAAGCCTTGACTCAGGATACACCATCAAGTCTTACCACAACAATGGGTCACATCACAAGCCAGTGCTGCATCCTGTGCCACACTGGGCCAGGTAAACCTGCCACGGGCGCTGAGCCCACTATTATCACTACCACAGTCAGCTGTGCAAGGATGCCAGGCTGAAGATGCAGATGAAGATGCATATTCTCTCCCACCCACCCAGCTGGCATCCAAGAACATGACTTCAGCTGTTTTTTTAAGGACAGGCATTTATAGAGATAAAACATGTATATGAAATCAGTAAGAGACATCCGCAAGCCTGGCACTGTCTCTTTTGTCTTTATTTTTCCCCTTTAATCTGCTTTGATTATAGAGCTTGGGGTTTATGTAACACCTAGCCTCCTCTCTTCCAGTTCATTCCAGTATTAATCTCAGCCATTCCTGACTGAAACAAAACATGGAAGCACATCAGTACCTGCTGCAGCCTTAGCCATCTGTTCATTGATACCATTGTGCCTATACTAGATTAACTTCTTCAGTGACAGAAAATGAGCAAACTTCAAGCAAAATAAATGGGCATTTCTATTTGCATGAAGAGCAGATTCACCTCTTTCTGCAGAAATCTGTGTTGCAGTCTCTTTGCTTTTATTGCAGTCTATTGAACACTTACCTTATAGATGATACAGGTTTATCCAGCTAAAGAAATTAAATAAAAAGTAAGCTGCAAATCTGTTCATACAAGCAGAATTGTATTCTCCTTCTGCAGAGCCAGGATTTCAACCTCAATGTTAACCCAAAGTAAGTTAAAATGGTCAAAATATAAAGCAGGCAGATGGAAAAGCTTATTATTGAAATGTCAATACATCATTAACTACTGCTAAGTGCTTCTAAATGAGCAACACAGAACTGGAAACTCAAATTATGAACAAAACACAATAGTACAACTTCATTTTAATACCGCATTAAATTAGGTGGAATGAGGGTTCTGACAAATAAGCTCTGGCAGACCATAGGCAGTTCAAGAGGTTGCAAATACCTTTCTGTTAAAGATCTCAGTGGGACAGTGCCCACATCCTGGGCAGCTGGGGCATCAAGAAAAAACCTACACTTGTCACATCAACTCTTGGGCAGACTATCCAGTTCTGCAGAGCTAGCAGCAGCTTCCAGGATTGAGAGAGAGAGGGCAGCTGGGGACAGCCATACCTTAAATCAATGCAATTAAATTCACTGCATTGCTAACCAGCATTTGTGGACTTTACCCTTAGTATTTCTCCAGAGTCCTTACTTGTTTCTGAAAAACCACAGCTAATAAGAAAGCTGTTTCCAAGAATTCCAAAATCTAACGTGGAAATTAAAGACACTGAACAGCACCATGGCTAACACTCCCTTTTCTCCTGCATCACCTCTCTCATCCCATAATTTAAGAAATCCCAATTTCTACCAATGGACACCCTACAGTAAAGAGCACTAAACACAAAGGCAGTATTCAAATAAATATCAGCCAGTTATCTAGGACCAGACTAAAAAGCATACCCTAAGATCTGACCCAAAATATCTTACAGCTAAGAAGAAAACACAACCTTCACAGTTGACACTTTTGGAGCCATTTCCAAACCTTATTTACACTGCTCAATCTACACTTAGTAGGGGAAAAATGTGCTCCTTAACTGTCCTTCTGGAAGGTGACTGTCAGCAGCCACACTGCAAAAAACAGTAAGGTTAGGTTGGTCAAAGTAATGGCCTAAAAGTGCTGCTGCAGAATGATGAAAGATTGTCAGAGTCATTGGGGTTATGAGCAAACAAGGTAGTGCAGAAGGTTACAACTCATTAACAAAGCACTATATATTGCACTTAAAGAGACACCGAGCCTCCTATAATGAAGGCACACATACATGCAAAATAAAGCAAAGAGAATAATATTTAATTAATCCTGCCGCAACACAGTTTTGATCTATGGAAAACATTTCCCTGCTCTTGTTAATTATTTCAGCTGCAGAACAAACCACCTAAATATTCACATGCACATACCTCTCTGCAGAATAAAGCCTCATTTCCCCTCTGGTGACAACTGGCTTTCACTGAAATGAGGCATTCAACTGATTTTCTTTACATTTGAAAAGACAATACACACTGTGTGGCCAAAAATTCAGCTATTCTGACACTGGTTTGTTTTGTGCCTAAATTAAAATTAACTAGGCACTTCAGCTCATAATTATATAAACACCTATGATGTTATACTCCTAACCAATTTGGTTTTAATCAGAAAAATGCATGAGAGGTATGAATGATGGGCAAAGAGCTCCCTTGAGGGGCAACTCTATTTCTAAATTCAGTATTCTCCATATACTGAATAATTCCATCAATGCTTCTCTCTCCATGTAATCACCTCCCAGTAGAACAATTAAAAGTGGGGTGGGTTTTTTTTGTTTGGTTGGTTGCTTTTTATCCCTGGACTATGCTTGCTTTCCACTCCACCACAAGGGTAAAAGCACACTTGCCTTATTCACCTAAGCCCCAGCTGGGAAGTGTCCCACAAGACAAGCAGGATTTGGCAGCATGCTGTCATTCTAGCATATGCAACAAGGAGTTTGGAGCAAGAATTCAGCCTTGAGTCAGAGAGGCAAGCAAACAAGGTATAGAGGAAGAAAAGTTGCCCCTCTCCTGCGCCTACATTAGATGCAAAACCATAAACACTGGCTGCTTTGGGCAAAAGCCCAAGCTCCAAAATAAGGGTACCTGTGCAGCAGCACGCATCCGTTTCCTAGAAATAATGGGACATGGAAAGCAATGGCTGAGCTGCAGCACTATGTCACTTGAGGAAACCACACACAGTGAATTTGTTAAAAACAGAGGTGTTTTTTATGGTGGTATCAGCTATGTGTTTCATTCACAGGTCAGGCCTCTGGGATAGCTGTTGTGCAGACACAGAAATGCGATATTCATCAAGCCTTGCTCAGCCATCACCATCATTGGCAAGCCCTCAGTTGCCTTCTAACCCACCACAGATGGTGCCACCTACCAGCCGAAGGTCACTACCTCTGCCTGCCTGCTCCTGCACAGCTGCAAGAAACCCAATTGTCTCTGAATATCCTTCCAGTAGCTGATCAACAGGGGGGCAATCACTACTCTAGGAAAGTGCCTTCAAATGTCTGCACTGATTGCACTGCTCTTAGAGGAAGATGAGTAATTTTGTTCCACCCCCAATCAGCCAGCAACGAAATCACCTAAGAACTGATTTATCAGGTAAACTTCTGATCTATGCATACTAGCTACCTATGTCAATTAGTTTTAATTATAACAAGAATAAAAGACCTGTGAACAGGAGGGTTTTTTTCAGCTTTGTTTTCTGTAAGAAATTCTCATTTCTCTTGGCAGAGCTCAGCTGAATTGCAGCACAAGCAATGAACAATCAGCAAAAATAAATATTGTTTGGCAAATGCACTGAGGTATGCTCAAAGTTGATTAAGGGAAGAATAATCAAACAAACATCAATATTTAAGACAGCAGAAGGACTTGAACACTAGAGTTGTTTTACAAATGAAAAATATCCAAGTATTTCCTCTGGCAGCAATTCCTTTCTAAAACCAGAAAACAATACTGCAATCCATCCTCCCTCCAGCCCTCAGTTTCAAAGTTCTTCCTCAGAAGAAGGCAAGGGGAAAGAAAGATGTCACTGAGTTTTCCTCCATTATTTTGTCCACCTCTAACATCTGTAATCTTATCCATACTTGTAGCTGACTAAAACCAGCTGTACTCTTTTTGATGTCTCTTAAGTAGCAGCATGCACTGATTCTTGGAAAGGAAAGCCTTACAACCTCCTGAACTCATTATCCACCTTCTCAGCTGGGCTCTCATTCAGTGCAGTTTTAATCCCCTCTTCCCCTCCCCCCTTTTTCTTTTTTTAAAAAACTCAAATATTTAATTAATTTTTGATTCAGCTCTAAAAGCAGCTGAAAAAAACATCAGGCTCTGCAAATCAATTACACCCACAATTACCACTCTGGTCACTAGCAGGACCTCACCACTGCAATTGTGTTTGGGTCTCATTAGCTTAAGCTGTCAACATCCTCTCCCTTCCAGTACCATGGACTGCAAAGCCTTGAAAGGCATAACAGTAAGTACTTCTTACTAAGAACACATTGGGCTGAAGGTGAGGATGAATACAAAGTGGTAGAAGGTGCCCTTTTCACAGCGGCTTTATTAACTTCCTACACAAACCCCAGCAGTGAGCCCTGCTATATACAGAAAGCAACTAAAACTGAAGTTACAATAAAACCCATCTATGACAATGCAGGAAGAAGGAAAGCACAGACTGGGGCAGATAAGAACTTTTTGCCAAACCCCTAAATGGATAAAGGCATATATTTCAGTGGTGCTGTATGATGTTTTTACAGTATCTGGGGAACTGGCCATTAACTTTGGTTGAGTACTGCCTTCTAAGAAGGATATCATGACTTGAAATAGACCAAACAGACTTGAAACTGGGCACTTTCCTCAATTTTCCTCAAGGTCCCATTCAGACAGCACCAGCTGAACCGAAGCAAAGCCAATAACCATTAGTCCTTCCCGCAGCACCAAATCACAGCTCTGGAAACCAGCACAGAAATTCACAGAACAACTGCTTTCATTTCTCTTATTAACTAGTACAGCAATTTATTCATGTGAATAATGAACCTTAACACCGGTCCTTTATAAACATGTCCCAAAACAGTCACAATTTACCTCTAACTGTTCCATAGCAGATGCTGATAAATGAGCCATGTTGCCAAAGGATGTATAAAATTCAACTACTTTGGGTTCTTTACAGTAAATACTACCTAGCCGCCTATATTAATTGAGAGAGTGAGTATATTATATAAGGAGATTAGACCATGTCATATTTACAGCCTCAGTGTCCCCAGCGAGAGAAACTGCTCAGCTGTTACTGTCAGTGCCTTCTTCAAACAGGAACCCTGCTGACAGGATGATGAATTCAGAACATCGTTGCCAATTAATGATTTGTAGGCAGAAGGGATTTCAATAGTTCCCATATGTTTGTGAGGGTGACTGGGATTTACATTACCTCTAATAAGAGAGTGTAGTCTGCTCTGTCCAGACATGACACTAGAGCTTGGAAAATGTCATATTTGCAGGAGAAATTTTAATAAACAAAGCCAGGCGCTTCTGGGTTGCAAGTGTCTCCTAAAGCATGGTCATTAATAACCTGCTTATGCTTAAGCAAGAGGAAGCAGGGAGACTGCTTGCAAGATGCAGCCAAGTGATTTACAAATCAAAAGTCAGAGGTTATTTAGGTGTTTGCCTAAGCTATGCTGAAGAGTGCCAAGATCATCATTATGTCAGCCGGGAGCACAGAGTACATTTCCCAAACACCAGTCAGACCAGTGGGGCAGTAGGAAGAGCCATCTACAAGCACATACGACCTTTCTTGGTGTTACTTATTCTGCTTGTGGGCTGCAAAATTTAACTTCACTGTCCTATAAAAAAAACCCTCATCCTTATGACTGTAACAATACCCAAACAAGAAAGCACTTTACTCACAAAGCTTCAGCATGAATTCCATACACGCTGAGTGCAGACCTCCTGAATGGCCTAAGGCTGATATCTCCTACGGACTGAGCATCTCCTCAGAGCCAACCAGCAGGAAACACTTGACACCATGACCTGGGTTAAACACCAGCATATCCAAATGGGGCCCTCAAACAGACTTTGCTGTAGGCACTCAGATCCCAGTGTCCCACTGATTTGGTGATGAAATTTAGGGCTTTCCTACAAATGAGAATTAGGGCTTTAACAGCTCTAGGCCAATTAGATTACTTAATGAGCTCCTGACAAGGGTGAAGCCTCTACGTGAAGTATAAGAATATTTTTATCCATAATGAAGCTTATCCTTGTTGATCTATCTGACCCACACCTCTCATCCGACAATGTGGATTTCCTCAGCTTGGGCTAATGTTGATCTTGACTCTCCTTGTGCAGTATCAAACATCAAGTCTGATTCTTCTCCCCCTTGCCCATGGAAGTAGTATTTTTATTAGCACAGGAAAAGCAAAACTAAGTCAGATTTTGTTGCATGGACTACATCTGCAAAAAAAGAAGACTACCCTTGTAAACAGCATGTGGAACGTGCCGTTTGACTAGAAGGTTCTCCAAAACCAGTATTACTTACATTTTCTCTCCAAGAAAATATTCCCTTGAAAAGACTTGAACTTGTGAGGTACAGTATGTGACCACGTATAAAAGGAGCAAGGCCAGTTTGCTTTGGATATATGTTGATCTAGCCTTTGCACCAACACTACAATCATAAATAACAGTGTCTGGAGTGAGATGAAGAGAAAAACTCAACACCACCTTTGGTTGGAACAGAATCCCTCTGACTTCCCCACAGGTTAGGTACTACTAAGTGGCTGAAGTGCAGGCAGTGAAGATGGGACTGATAACCAACATATAGTAATTTTGCAAAAAGCAAACTGCAGTGAAATGTTGGTGGCTTTTTCCCTTTCCTCTACTTTTTAATGTCCAAATCAGTTTTAAGCTACCTGCTACATATTTACAAGAGAGGGGCAAATTTTATAAACCAGCATGTAATACAGCAAACCATAAAATGCGATTATACACTCCTCGAGTATGTTGCATTTTAAAAGTATTCTTTTTTAGGTCTTAAGCTTCAGATCTCTTGCAAAAAGCCCCTGATGATTCAGGAGACCAGCATTGCTGACCAGCAACTAGGGAACCTCAGCCAGCTACTTGTGTGAAAACTTCAGCACATATGAAAGCATTTTTGTTAGTAGTGCTTTAGGTTTAACTCTAAACAGCTGAGCAGCTTCATATTAAACTATTTACCAGACAGGAAAATCAACCACCCCACATCAAATCCCCACTCCCCCCCACAGAGATATAAAGAAAGAAAAACATACTCCTTTAAATACAGAAACAAAATGCATCTTGCATAGGGAGATTAACTTCAAACATTCCCTAGTACAATCCAGAAAAAAGAAATCAAGCTTCTAAAATTCATAAGGAAACCCCAATGCTGAGGAGAAAAAGGTACAGCCTTAAATAACTGATAAAATTGCAATAGGCTCATGGACTCAGCAGTACAGTGCTCCAAAAATAATAGTGGTGTGCCAGATTCTCCTTGTCCACAGCCCTGCAAGCACCAGAAGCACTCATACACAAGTGTCAAGTCCCACTACATCCAGCCAAGGCCTCTCTCTTCCTGATGCGAAAGTCATTCAAAGAACCTCAGTGGAAGTGAGAACCTGATCCACCATTGCCAACTCAACCAGGCATGAAGGACGTGGAAGAGAAGAAAGCTGAGACCGCACATCACCTCAGCACAGCACTCTTCCTTCAAACCCTTACCTTGGCAGGTATTGTTCTTCTCCTCATACCCTGCCTTGCACAAGCACTTCCCGATGGGCACCAGCCATTCCCCCTCAGCACTGCAGTGCATCTTTGGTGCTTCATCAGTCACCGAATGGTTGACGCAGACACCTGACACCTCCAGCAGCTGTGAGGAATCTGCTCCTGTGATGGTGTCAGGAAAGCGGGCCAGGTTGCGGATCACCGACGGGCATTTCTTGTAGTACACACGCACAGAGACCAGGGCAATGCAGGCACCCACATCCTGGAAAGCGAGGTAAAATCCCTTTTTCGTTAAGGGACCAACATCTCTCACCTCTGTGTTTAGCTTCATAACTCTGTCGCCAAGATCTAACTCTGTAAAGCTCTCATCAGCAGCAATGGTATCAATCTTGATGTACTGGTTTTCTTTGATGTTCCTCCCATCTTCATCATCTGATTCAAAGTAATACATGTTAAAAGTCTCTTTGCAAGTCCCAAGTCCTCCTGGAAGGCTGTTACAGTCCCTCAGGGTGAATTTGAGCTCTATGAAGATGCGGGATGCCCCTTTATTAGAGATCCAGCTGGTCAGAAGCCAGTTGTTCTGGTTCTGTTCCATTACCTTGCATACTTGGTATGTGTGTATAGGAGCGTAGTTTTCATCCACCTCACCAATTTCTTCCCACTGTATAGAAAGGAAAAATATTACTGTTTTTAAATGTCACAGCTCCTGCAAAATCTTAGCTCATCCCACCCAAAAGCTCTTTGGCCTTCAGAGGTTCAAGAGGACTTTTAGGGTGAAGAAAAAAGTTAAACAGCAGTTTTGCATACTGGAGGCTCAATACATCTCTGATAAAGTCAGATAAAAGACCCTTTAGAAATATAAAAGGATGCTGCTTAAAACCTTTTCTTTCAGGTATTTTGGAAGTGGGGAAACATATTGCTGGGTTTGTCCACTAACACTTTTGTTAGGAAACAAAACAAAAGCAGATAGGGCCATGAGTTGGCCTTTTCCAATGCATCAATATAGGAGAGGAAAAGAAAAAATAACCAAGATCACTATTACAGTCTGTCTGCCCCTGCTCCCCCAGGCTGCTTTCTACTACATCCTCAAATCACTGCTGAACACAATGAGAACAACCACATTTCTCCAAGCTATTCTCCCCCACCAAACAGCCTTCCAGAAAATGAGCAGAGTGATATATGAAAGAAATAGGTCTTCTCTCTCCCCAGCTGTGTTAGTCAGAGGAGTTCCTGCTCATGCAAGAAGATTACTTCTAGTAAAGGTTACAAGGATCTGCAAATGTACAGCTGTTCGTGAGCTACACAGGTTTTTAAGCAGAGCTCCAGGTAACTTCTCACAGCTGTTTGTGGGAATTGTAGCAACTGGGGTTTTTTTTCCATTTAATTTGGCCGTACTCTGAAGTACATCACTGGGAAGAAACGCTCTTCCTGATCCAGCACACCACAGTTGGAGTACCACAATAGTGCCTACAACAGAGACACAACATTGTTTACTCTTTGTTTTTGACAACTGTAGCATCACATTAATGAGATTAGATTAACCCATGTAAGTACAGCAAAGAACTTGGGAGAATTTGTGATTGTTTCAGTTTTGTTCCCTTCTACTTCTGACCTTTTCATCTGCAAGGGCTTAATTTCCAAAGCCTCTTCCATCCCCTGCTCAGCATTGCTGCCTGCAACAAGTCACAGCACAGAGAAAATGTACAGAGCACAAATTAAAGGTGCTCCAGTACAAGGTAATAGCTATATTCCAGGATGCATATCTTCTAAGGCTAAAGGCCAATTTTTTTCATTGGAAATACAGCCTGAGATTAAGTTGAGAGCCTTCTCAACTAGCTGCCATTACTGCAAAGCTGATGAGGAGGAACACCCTCGGAGTCAGCATAATGATAAAGTTTTTTAAGGGAAATGCTGTTCTTAAAATTTAAATAAAAATGGCAGCAACAAGTGGAATGAAAACATAACCTGATACTACAGTCCCAACTGAGTTATAAGTATTGCCAGCAGAAAAGTCTTTTCTCTCCTCCCTGACTCAGGATGTGAAAAAATGGAGACTTTTGCAATTTTAGCAAGACATACCTGCACAGCCAGTCTTCCAAATGAGGAACCTAACCTGAGGATGTTTTTGTCATGCTAAGCAGTATCTTAATTTCTAAACTCTTTTTATGTCTCTGGGCTTAAACAGGCCATGACCCTATCATGATTAACATGTACTTGTCACTTCTCCCTGGTAGTGCCACAGACTTAGCTGGAGATATGCCTGCAGCAAAAGCTAGGCAGATCTGTGCAGGATTCATTCTCCTTAGAGGAGGGGCAATTAACAATTATAAAGAGTAGAGCCACTGAGAAAACACATAGGAAGAATATGCAAGATAGCACAAATCAGCAGCTAGCTTCTCTACATTCCAGCAAATGGGGTAGGTTTAAATACATGAAATTAAAAAGTAGAAAAGCACCATCCTTCAACTACTGCGATTAAGTGGCAAATATGCTGTACATATAAGCTTCCAAGTGGATTTATTTAACATGACACTTTATAAATGCACAGTCTCTTTTTTATCACAGCAACAATTCTCCATTTGATGAAGATATACTCCATATAGGCCATAACCTTAATGACTTTATAGTTTTGCTTTTTCTGGCTGAAGGTCAGAGAATCACCCGAACAATCACACCCATCAACCAGCATATATCAAGAAGTGTTAACCTCTAGCAGGAGGTGGTGAGAGATCGAAATTGCTTAGACCAGTTTTAGCAAGTGAGAATGTGTACAGATAGCCGCAAGGTACATAACGTAACTCCACAGATGCTCCCTAAATGTAGAATCTTAGAACAGTTCAGGTTAGAAAGGACCTTAAGGTCATCTAGTTCCAACCCACCTGCCATGGGTTAGAACTCACAGCAGACCATGTCGCCCAAGGCTCTGTGCAGCCTGGCCTTAAACACTGCCAGGGATGAAGCAAGGATATGTATTTCTTTCAGAGAACTGACCATTTGCAGTGACTGTGGTGTTGTAGTAATATCATTAGAGACCTTACTTGAAGGCATATCTAAAAACATCACTTCTCTTTCTTTAATACTTGCCAGATCATTTATCGAAGACTCAACCCATCATGCTTTCCAGGATTATGAAGTAAAGTTCATTTCCACCACTGCTCCAGAAGTTCTGTTAGTGGGAGTGAGTATAAGAAAGCTCATTTGTTCAGAAACTAAATCCAGTGAATCTAATAGTTGCTTTCACACACTGAGAGCACTAAACACTGTGAAAAGGAAGGCCCAAGCATCAATACATCAGCTGAGCTAGTTTAATATTAGCTGCAGGAAATGGCACAGAACCTGACATCTCAGTCTTCAGGATGTGCTGCCTTTCCAGCACTGCACCCCAGATCAGAGCAAGTCCTGCCATCACCACCTGCCATCAAACCTAAAGCAATCACCAGGGAACAAGAGGAAAGGGAGATGCTAATGAGCTAAGGCAGTTTATCTCTGTATAATCCTCAAGGGAAAGCCAACCTGATTTTATCAGAACAGCCACTACTGTGCAAAATCTCTGCTCTGTCATTTAATGTTCTTCTCTCCCATCTGCATGTAGGAGTGAACTGTTTCTTTCTCTTCAGCTGGGTCTGCCTCTCTCAAAGACTGCAGGCAGCTGGTCACCCTTCTGCTTTTACATCTCTCCACGACAAGGGGAGAGGGTAAAGAGCCCCTGCACCTCTGCTTGGTCCCAGCTTCCCAATCACTATAGACTGCAGACAAGCTTTTCAACCAAAGAATTACAAACTAGAGAATGAAATCCAGCACCTTATGGTTACTGAAAAAGAAAACTCACCACATTAAAGAAACAACATCTAGCTGAAAATACTGGCATAAAAAAAGCAAACTAAGTACAACTGAAAAATTGTGTAATATTATAATTCCTCTCTGCAGAACATATTTGAGATATAAATCAACCCCATCTATAGGTTTAAAACAAAAATGCAACCATTAATTTGGTGCTAAAAGTTTTTTCTACACCTTTAATAGCCCTAAGAAGGAAAACACAAAAGCATTTCAATGGTCTGATGTTAAATCATTTATAGGAGACCTATTTCTGAATCAGAAATTTCCAGTACAGTACTGCTGGCAAGTTAACAGAAGCTAAAGACTGCACTGTGCTCTCCATCAATAGGAAGCATGCGATGCATGAAGGCTCTCTGCCTATAGAAAGGGCAAAGATATCTCACATCTAACTAAAAATATAAGAGCTAAAAAGCATTCAGTGGAGCAGCATTGGGTTAAAGGGGCAATTTTAGAACACATTCACCAGCTGTCTGCTACTCAGGCTTGTGTCTAATCTCCGAGATTCCAGGACTGCAATTTGCTAGCACAGCACAGCAAAAGGCTGCTGCCTCAAAAACAAACACTGACAGCAGGGATGAAAATTTCAGAGCTGCTGTTTATTTGGTTTCAAAGGTATTTCTGCAAGAATTTTTGTTTCTGGTCTGCAATAACTCACTCTTTTTCTCAGCAACTTAAGGTGGTGTGGATATTTCAAAGCCCCCTTATAATTTCACACATCTTAGCACTGCTGAAAGAGAAATCAAGCATTTAGCAAAATCCTTGGAGTTTAAAGAGCTTTAATCCCAGGCTTTGAAAGAGCTACAATCACAGAAGAGCTACGGTTGGAAGGGACCTTAAAGATCATCTAGTTTCCTGTAGTAGTGGTTGGGATTGTCCTGACCCACATGCAGAACCTTGCATTTGGCCTTGAACTTCATAGGGTTTGCATTGGCTTGTCAAAGTCCCTGTGCATGGCATCCCTTCTCTCCAGTGTGCTGACTGCACCACACAGCTTGGTGTCATCAGCAGACTTGCTGAGGGTGCACTGAATCCTACTGTACATGTCGCTGACAAAGATGATTAACAGCACTGGTCCCAATACTGACCTCTGAGGAACAGCACTCGTCACTTGTCTCCACTTGGACATTGAGCTGTTGACAACTCTGGTTGTGACCATCCAACCAATTCCATACCCACCAAGTGGTCCATCAATCAAATCCATGCCTCTCCAGTTTGGAGACAAGGGTGTTGTGCAGGACAGTATCAAATCTAGGTAGATGACATCAGTCACTCTTCCCTTATCCACCAATGGGCCATAACACCAAATTTGTCAGGCATGATTTGCCCTTAGTAAAGCTATGCTGACTGTTGCTAATCACTGTTCAGGAGCACTTTGTTCATTCACACAGACCTCCTGGTGGTTGTACCTGACTTCCTCTTTGCTGTGATGTGTTGCTCTTGAGCCTGAAGGAGGAGATCCTTGAATACTATACAACTTTCCTGGGCCCCTTTTCCCTCCAGGGCTTTATCCCAAGACACTCTACCAAGCAGATCCCTCAATAGGCCAAAGCACACTCTCCTTAAGCCCAGGGTAGCAAGACTACTGCTCACCTTCCTTGCCACCCTAAGGATTTCAGACTTCCATTTCATGGTCACTGCAGCCAAGGCTGCTCTTCAGCTTCACACTCCTCTATCAGCCAAGGCTCCAGCTTCACATTCTCCACCAGCCCCTCCCTGTAGGTTAGCACAAGGTCCAGCATTTCTTTCTCTATTGCTTGGACAAGGAAGTTATCATCAACACGTTCCAGGAATCTCCTGCATGGCTTGTGCTCTGCTGTGTTGTACTTCCAACATATATCAAGGTGGTTGAAAGCCCCCATGAAGACCAGAGCTTGTGAACATGAGGCCATGCCTATCCATGTCTATCAGGTGGCCTGTAGCAGACCTACATTATAATATCCCCTGTCCCCACCCTCCCTTTAAACCTTGACCTGTAAGCTCTCAGTCAGATCCTGATTCACCTCCAGGCAGAGCTCTGTGCTCAGCTGCTGGTCATTGACACAGAGGGTGACACCCCGTCCTCATCATCCCAGCCTGTCTTTCCTGAAGAGCCTGTATCCTTCCATTCCAACACTCCAGTTGTAGGAGGTGTCCCACCGTGTGTCCATGACACCAATGAGTTTGTAGCCCTTCAGGCATGTGAACACCTCTAACTCCTCTTGATTGTTTCCCATGCTACATGCATTGGCATAGAGGTATTTCAGCTGGGCCCCTGACAATGCGGGGGTATTGGCTGGAGTGGCTAGAAGTCCTCTGTGCTGCTCATTGGGTGCTACCTTGCTGATCATAGAATCACCTAGGTTGGAAAAGACCTTTAAGATCAACAAGTCTGACCATTACCCCAGACTGGTAATCCCTCACCAGTTTCTGGGCATCTCTTACTGGCACCAACATCAGACTGGTAGGAGCTGGATGGATTGAGGTTCCCCTCCCCCAGCAACTCTTAGTTAAAAGCTTACTTAGCTAAAGATACTCCATATGCTTTGTCTACAGACTTGAAAAGGGTAATTTCACCCCTGGATCCTGCTGTCAATCCCAGCAGAAGCACACACTCATGCAGAGGAGAGCATGACGTGGGGCTATGCAATCCCTATGGCAAGTTAAAAGGGGAGACCTGCTGCCCTTCCAGAAGGGCAAACCAGACTGATGTTCAGCTCTGTGCTATTTATCCTGCCTTTCATCCTGGTAATATCCAGGCAGTCTCTTCGATTTCCTTTTATGCAGCTGATGTTAAGACCTGGCTGCCAATCAATAGCCTCCAGCTCAGCTCCCATAAGCATTCACTCCCACTACTCAACTTTATCTCCCAGCCTGCTTCTTCCCTCCCTTTGCCATTCTCCTCCTATCCTAAAACCCAAAAACTTGGGTGTTTGGGTTTCTTTTAGTTGTCTGCCCGCTTTCCACCTGCTATCATATTACAGAGTTAAAGCAAGTAAGAAGCACAGCTTCAGTGATTTCAGCGAGGTCACGTAAGGCTAATCTCTAGTGAAAGCCAGGCATAGCACTATGCATCTTTTTCTTCCTGCACTGCGGAAGGTATTGCAGAGCTGTGATAGCTGTAAAATAAGGCTGACTGTGTCACCATCTTACCTGTCGCAAACACCACCTACAGACACAACAGTCCCAAAATTCAACTACTTCAAAGCATGTCACCAATATTGCCAGTTTTATTGACATGCTCTGCAATGCATGACATTGCCCAGATTTTCAGCTCTGGAGCCGTTTGATTAAAGGAGAGTCTTTGCTTTAGCTGAGGGTGTTTCAATCTTTTCTTTGCTTGATCAAAGAATAAAAAATAGAAAGTACCTTATTTATAGTCACCTTATTCGTAGCTCCCTCTAACATATGCTGACC
>JBCJKH010047440.1:0-21565 GCA_039877255.1 Loriculus beryllinus
CCCCATGGTGAGGCCCATGCTGGGGGCAGGAGGCACCAAGATCCCAGTGTGGTCCCAGCCAGAGCAGCTCTGCGCAGCCACCGGAGCCACTCACAGCCCCTTGCCTGGCAAAGCTCCATCCCTGCAGGGCTGGGCTCCACTGTGGGGAAGGAGGCCCCCAGACATTCCAGATCTGGCTGCACAGCAGCTCCGATTGCAGCCCTCGTGGCCATGCTGACCCCAAGATACCTGTTGTTTGCTCGGTTCTTCTCCATCTGCTCATTCTGACGCAGGTTCCACTCCTCCAGGTCCTTCTTGGCCTTCTCACGCCATTCCTGCTCAGTCACCTTCGATGCTGCATCTAAGGCCAGAGCGAAACAGACCCCATTAACCAGACTATCATGCACTTATTCTGCTGGGCAGCTCCCCAGCAGGCAAGACAGCTGCAGCTCCCCAGCCTTGTCCCCAGTCCCTAGTACTGTCTGAAAGGCATCACTGCCCCAAGGAGTGGGGCCCACACAGTGTGAGCCACAAGACACCTCTCTGGGATGCAGTTGAGTCACCTCCAGGTGAGGGATACTATGGGACCCAACTGCCATGAGCATGGCCACACATGGCTTCAGGTCTCACCCAGCTCCTCCAGGCGCTTCTTCTGCTCCTCCCTCCACTTGCGGATGCTCTCAGGTTCCTGGGTCAGCCGGTCAGCCTTGGCTATGGCTGCATAGGCATCGGTGGGGCCATTGGACTCCTGCAGGACATGAACAGCTCACCATCAGCACTAGCTCTTTCCACAGCCACCTCAAAGGGCCACTCAGACAAAACAAGGTAGGAGGGAGGGAGGGTGACAGCCTCAGACATGTGGGACACAGTCCACAGAGCGCTTAAGCTGCTGCCCCAGCTCTCAGGCCCTGTCACACAGAAACACTGCCCTTCCCAGCCTTTCCCTCCCTGACTTGCTCCTCTCACAACCCCTGGGCAGCCACCAGCTTTGTGACATGCTCCTATCAGCACCAGGCTCCCCTGATCCTGACTTGTGCTGAGGCAGCCCCAGGACTGAGCATTGTTACAGCTTGGCCACAGCAGACAGGGAGAGGGCGATGCCTGGACACCATCCCACAGGGAAGAGCCTCTCTAGCTCCTCTGAGCCCAGCTCCCACCTGGCTCAGCACCTCTCCTAACACCTTGTGCTAGCCAGGATTCCCAGCCTGACACCGAGCTCAGCCACGGGATTACAGCTTTACTCCAAGATCCCAAATCTAATTAAGGCTGCCCAGTGTCTGATGTGATTATCAACCCCTAATCAAGGCACGGGCAATGCACATGCCACCCTGCTGGGCACTGAGTGCGGTGAAGGGCTTGTCAAGTGCTGGTACAGCTCCTCCTGCAGCCACCAGGGCTGGGTTTGGGGCTCCCCAAGAGAGCTGGGACCCCAGTGGGTGGCCTCCACTAAAAATCCTTGGCCATAGGGCAAGTGGGTTTAACAGGAGATGCTGCTGAGTCAACAAAGCAAGTGTCCTATGGCAGCCTTGCCCTGGCTCTTTCCTCTCCAAGAGAGGCTTCTGGCTGCCTCCAGGAGCTATCAAGGCTAGAGAGATGGGGCACTCCTTAACGGCACAGGCCACCTGCAAACAGATTTGGGGCAGGTCATGGCAGATGGAACCAATCTTCTCTTCAAAGAGGGATGAGAATGGAACAGCCAGGACACCCCATGAGACACACACCTTTCCAGAGTGATTCCGTATCTGGATAGCAAACTGGGAGCAGAGCAGCAGAGTGTTCGCCCCATACCCACCCAATCCCCCTTAGCATCACTGGGCAAGAGGCTGAGCTCTCACCTGGAAGACATCTCCATTGACGGTGGTTCCTCCATTCTGGAAACCAGCTAGGAAAAAGGGAAGAGAGAAAGACAATTACAACTACAGCAGTTGTAGGTGATCCCAGGTTACCCTAGCTGAAGCAAATATGCTCCTGGGAGTTTTTTTGTACCATTCCCAGCCCAGCATACCCATCCACAACAGCCCCACGGTTTTCTGTCCTTGGTGGGATTCAGCAAGCACCTCTCTATCTCCCAGACAAACCGTTCTGGGTATTTATGTCTTTACAGTGTTTTCACTAGTGTTTTATCTTATCTGAAGATTAGAGAAGCTGTTCCAGGCACAAAGCTGGACACAGGCAGGTGCTTTGACTGTAGGAAGACAATCTCACCAACCCCCAGCTGCAAGCAGCTAGGCAGAGGCTGCCAATGGACCGCTCCAGAAGCTATTAGCTGAGTGCCCAGCAGTGAAGGGCTGTGAAGGGGTAGTAGCTCTGCCAGGGACAGAGCCCACAGAGACACTGCAGCATGGTCCCCCAGCAGAGGAGGGCATGCATGCATGCTGAGGCCCTTGAGAGCCCACTTTGGGTGATGCCCTTGGGATGAGCCACAAGGTTAGAGCTGGGAATGAGGCACCTCCGACACCCACAGCTGTGGTACACCCCCATGTGCCCCCCAGCCCCAGAGAACACCGAGAGCTGCACAACAGGGTCACAACACCAGCCCCATGCAGGGGTCTCGCTGCTGGGAGACAGGAGGCTTTAAGGAGGCTCCAGACCCTGAGCTCTCCCCAGTGACAACCACAGGCTTCTAGCAACAGGCACAGGCAGCCACATGCAGCTCAGACAAGCAGCATCCTGACAGTGTTCACCCCCATGGTGCAGCTCTGGCTACACCCAGCTCCAGCCTGTCTGACTGCATTTATCACCGCGGCTGTCAACAGCTCTCCAGGCCCGGATCTGCCCCCACAGCCCTGTCTGTGGAGAGGTGAAACACAGCACAAGGAGGCCCTGTGGGCCTTGGTAGGGGGAAGAAATCAAAGTACTGTGGCAGCAGTGTCCATGCAGACAGCAGACCGCTGAGCCCCTGCAGACTAGAAGAGATCAGGATTAGCACCTTCTACCTGCAGGGCCTGGGACCACGATGTTCCCAGTGAAAATGCTTTTCATTCTGCACCTTCTCTCTGTGGGGACAGTGACAGGGCTGTCACTGCTTCTGAGTTTCACCTACATGCCTCTCACATTGCCCTAGCTGAGCCACTGAGACAAGGAGACAGGTCCAGCAAGCAACCCAGCCTGAGCACACGAGGGAGAAATCACCCCATAGCCTTCACGTCCCAGCTCAGGACCCACCCCACATCCTCAATTTTGAGAGGGAACCACAACATCAAGCACAGGCCCCAGACAGCCCTTGCTGGGATGCAGGCCTGGCCACTGCGGAGCCCATTCACCCACCGGGGACGCTGCATCCTGCGGGGAACACAGTCCCACGGGGGGGGTGCAGAAGGAGGGATCCCCCTGCCCTCTACAGCCCTCCTTTACCCCCTCCGTGCCCACACCCAGGCGGTCCCCGGCCCGCGGCGCTCACCCGGTTCCGGCTGGGCCGCCTGCCCGGTCGGGGCGGTGGCCGACTCGCCGTCGGTCGGCCCGAAGCCCTCGTCGTTCTCGATGCCCGCGATCTCGCTCTCCTGCTGGGCCAGGAAAGCGGCGGCCGGGTCTTCCTCGGCGCCGGCCGCCTCAGACGACGAAAAGAAGCCGAAGTCGTCGGCCATGGCCGGTCCGCCCCGCTCCCGCTGCGCGCCTCGGCTGGGCAGGGCCTGACGGGCACCGGGCGGAGCTGTCACTGCGGCGGCGGGCGGGCCGGCCCCGTGACATCACGGGGGGCGGGCAGGCGTGCCTGCCTGCCGGTGAACACCTTCCTGCACCAGTGCCGGCCGGAGCCGGTGCGGTCCCACTGCGGGCATGGGCGGGCGGAGCGGCTCGGTCCCCTCTCCCCACGCTCGCAGGGCCGCGCTCCCGGGGCGCCGTCACCACCCAGGCGCGCACCCGTAGCTCTGCGGGGCGGGAGCGGGCGGCCCCTCACAGCAACCACCATCTTGACTGGCGGCCGCCATCTTGGGTGGAGCCGCCGCCGTTACAACCGGCGGCGGGGCGGGAGGTGCCCGGCCAGGACCCACCGAGTGGCGGGCAAGGGTTCGGGGGGGCTCCAGCCCGCGTCCCCCCCCAACCCCGTCGGGCTGTAGGACTCCACTAACGGGACGCGCTCCCACAGCTAAAGGCAGCCACCCCTATCCCGGCCGGCTCCGGTAAACGCCTGAGCGGCTTTCGGCACGTTTCGGAACTCTTCGTGCGCCCGTCGGGAACACCCGAGCGTGGCCAAGCGCCGTTGATGAGGTTCGGGTATTTCCGGATAGGTCTGGGAGCGCTTCGGCTCTGTCCGGACCGCGGGCGCGCATTTCCGGTTACAACACATAAAAGGCCGTTGGCTTCCTAACGGAGCCGGGCGCTCGCGTGCTCCCTGCAGTCGGGGCGGAAGTGCTGAGTGGCGGCGGCGACGACGACGACGTCAGTTCCGGAGAGTGACGGAGCGGCGGGTCAGAGGCGGCAGCAAAATGGCGGCGCCTGAGGAGCGGGAGCTGACGGCGGAGCAGACCGAGAAGCTGTTGCAGTTCCAGGTGCCGCGGTGCGGTGGGGCCGTGCCGGCTGGCGGGAGCGGAGGAGGCGGCGCCGGACCCGCCTCGCCGGTGCTGGGGTTCTGCCGGCGTCCGCCGGGCTGGGGGAAACGGCGTTCACTGAGAGCCGGGGCAGGCCCAGCATGGAGTTGTCGGGCCGGGACGGGGTGAGGGGGGAAAGGAGAGGGTCCGGTGGTCCCGGTCCCGGCGGAAACTCGCCGCGAGGGTGAGCGGAGCTCTTGTGTTGGGCTCTGCCGGGCTGGGGCTTCGCTGAGGGGCTGCCGGTGCTATGCGTGTCCCGGCTGCTTCGTTAGGAATGGTTCTGTCATCGCTAATTGGGGAGGCAGGAAGTGACTGCTGAATAACAAACCTCATTAACTCCACACGGGGAAATGCCTTGGTAAATCCCGGCCATTTTATTTAAGTAGTCTGAAAAATTCCTTTTCCTGTCTTCAGTGGTGAATGGAGGAGCTTTTCCTGGAGCTTTGAGAGGGTCAGCCACAGGGTTTCTGTGCGCTGTGGTTTCTCAGAAAACTGTTTTCAACCCTCATGGTTTGGTAATGTCCCTGCTGAGGGGAGGCCACTGGGGATTGTAATGATCTAATCATGCTGTCTGCTGCATTAACATGGGCTGGGTTGCTTAACCTTTGGCTTGCCAAGGATTCAGGGCTGTTCAGCAGCTGAATAGTTAAAACAACCGCTCTGTAGATGTGGTTTGTTGTGGAGAAAACGGTGCTGTGGAGTTGGAAAACTTCAGGCTGCTCAGTGAGAAGTGATTGAACATGTGAGTGATGAGAATGATCTTCAGGTGTCTGGGGTTGGTTCTGAATTGTGGGGCGCCGTGTGGTGTTCCTTGGCTTGCAGAGTTCTTTTACAAAGGCAGTGCTGACTTTCAAGAGTGTTTTGTCTCATTTTGTGTAGCTTCGTATTCATTTGTTTTTTTTAAGACTCTGGTTTGCAATGTTTTGGTGGGATGTGACTTTAGAACTACAGGGCTTAAAGGGATTTGAGGGGCATCCAGTCCTGCTGCCCTCAGCTGAGGTAGGTGCAGGTTTCTCATCGTTCCAGCCACATCTTGCCAAGCATTTACCCCCAAGCCAGGGGGATTCAGCAGCCTCCGGAAGCAATCAGTGTGCTGCAGTGTTCTTTTGTGGCTATAGCTATGAGGAAACTTTTTCTTTACGGATGCCCCCTCTAAATCTTTACTGCAAATTAAACTGTTTGGGCAATCTTAACTTGCAGACTAAGGAGGCAGGGCAATGTTAACACTGCTTTCAGAGTGCTACTGTTTCCCTGGTAGGTACAGGACATTTGAGCTGCTGCTTTAAGCTGCACGTCTCTGCAAAAGCTGTCCTCCAGCTCCCATTCTCTTGCTGTAAGGTATCAGTGCTCATTAATCTCCTGAATGTGGACAGATGGGACCAGCTGCACTCATCAAGATCCCTGTTGCTATTTTCAAAACCCTGTGGGCAGCTGTGAAACTGAAGAATCCTGTTTCCGGATGTTACCTGGTGTTGCCATGGGCAGCAGGGTAGAGGGGAAGCAGGAATCAGGAGGAGAGATTCATGTTTTAGTCCAGCTCCTGTTGAACCGTGGTTTGAAGTGGAGGGACATGCTCCTTAGACCACAAAGAGAAGAAAATCTTCAGTTAGAAGACAGGTGTTGTCCACAGCCTGATGTGAAAAATCAAGTCCAGAAGGCATTTGATCCTTGGATCCTCATTCCCCTGTCTTGTGGTGTATATGGGATTAGCTTTTCACCAGGGCTGTGCTAATGATAGGCTGCACTGGTGATTCCTTCTCCTTTGGCACTTCCTTTCAGCCAGGTGTGGGCTCAGCCCTGCTTGTTTCTTTGAGATGAGATAGAATAAATCAGCCCACCTGTGAAAAATCTCTTATTTCCTTTAGGTGGACTCTTCTAAATAACATTTGCTGTTTGGAGGGGGTGGCTAACTCTCACTGAAATCCTTTGTACATTGCCATCACTACAAAACACTGCTTCAGGTGGCTTGTAAACCTTTCAGGGGTTCCTGCTGCCTTTACAGTGAGTAGTTAAAGTATTTTTCAAAGACAAGTTTACACGTTTGTTGTGCTGCACCATCATGAGAGATTTGTACAATACCCTGTGGTGTCAGAGACTGGTAATACTGCAGAAGGTGGCATGTCACTGCTATGTGAATAAAGCAGGAGAGAGGACTAAGAGAGAAGGGAATAGGGATAACAAAGATGAGGTACGCCATTGCAGAAGGCCCTCAGCAGTGCTACACTTAAATGGGAAGCCTTGAGCAAGAGGTGTAGACTGGCATCCACCCAGCAAACAGCTGTTCTGGGTGAAAATCCATTTGCCTTACACTGTTTAGCCTAGTTCTGCTGGAATTACTTCTTCCAAGGCAGAGAGATGGATGCCTGCTGGCCTGTCTGTCGCCAGAGCTGTTGGGCTTACAGTTTGAATACCTGCTTTTCGTGAATCCCACTGATGTTTGCATGATGTGCTTCGGTAGTGTTCATATAAGCAGCTCTGCTGGCAGAAGGGTGAAAGCAGCAGCTCTCTTCCTATGCGTGGGGCTGGATTAGGGCGATTGTCTGCCACCCTGTGACGGCAGGTTAATGGAGGGGAAAAAAGTAGTACTATGGAGAAATAACTGGGCTAAATGTGAAATAAAAGCAGCAGAGCACTCACTATTGCCCACTTTCAGCCTCCCATTTGCTGCCAAAGCTTTGACTAATGTAAAGGAATAAAATCATCTAAATTTTTCATCTGCCAAGATTTGGCAATGTTGACGTCTGTAGAGAGAAACTTGATGTGAACAGCTCAAGAAAGCTGTGGAGAATCCAGCTCCATTTGGGAGATGGAGGAAAGGGCAGAGCTTTTGTAGGATCTTGTTATTGATCTGTGCCCATTACACTTGGGCTGATGTCTGATGGTCTTAATATGCTAATGTAAAGTAATGGAGTATTATCCACAAAGGCAAAGTTAGCACTCATGATACCATCTCTGACTTCAACTGGGGAAAACAAAAAGCTCAGGACTGAAAACATCTCTAAATTGAAGAGGAAGGAGGGAACAAACTCCAGGCATCCTTCCTATTCAGTGTGTTGTGTATCGCTCAAAACCCTCACAAAGGCATTGGCTGTAATGCACAAGGAGAAACTCCCTCTGTAAAGGCTTTCTCCTGCTTGAAGTCAGATGTTCTTTACCCCTGGAAACACAATTCTCTGGAATTTGGCAGTGGGTTGGGAATTAAGAGCGGTGCCAGTTACTGTCCTGTGGATTTGCATCTCAGTGTTTCAACATAGGAGTGTGTCTGCAGAGGGAACAGTTCCCTAAGTCCAGTTTACAACCTTTGTCCGCTTTGTGTGCTTTTGAAGCACATGGAATTTCATTTTCCACTACATTATTGAGAAGATTGCAGCATTCTGAGCAGTCTCAAAGGTGAGAGATGCATTTATTATATTCAACAGCAGCATCAGTATGTTTTAAGGTAGCACTCTGCTTTCAGAGGTGTTTGAGATGGCAGTGTTGAACTTTCCTGGCATTTGTGGTGCTTAATATCATGTTTTCAGAATATTATCCACTTTCCTGAGCTTGCATCTTCATTTTTTGAAGACATCAGGCTGCTAGCTTAATGAGATTAATTTTTCCTAAGGGGGGCTTATCTTTTTCTTACTTACTATGTCTAAGAGATACAGTCTTTAAGATACACCCTTTAATGAGAGATTACAGTCGGTAGGAAACTAGTAGGTACTGATTTGAAGATATTGTTTATTCTCCTTGCCTTAATGATACTAAGGAAATGCTCCTTTATCTAATGTGAATAATGCAGTTTGAGCTACCACCAGAAATGCTGTAACTGGTGCTGTGGAAGTGATGTGGCGTTTCAAGTCTCTGATCTGTGTCTGTGGCTAAGGTGAAGCAGTGGCTGTAGAAGGTGCTGAAATAACAGTATAAAAGGTCATTAGGGATGATAAGGAGCAGTATCAGGGCTTCCCAGCAAGTGTTGTTCAACTGACAGTTGAACTGTCTTCCTGCAGTCCCTTACGTTGGGTGCAAGTCATTCTGAACCCATATGTGTTGGAACTGTAGTGTGTCTTATGATGCATGTCAAAGTAGCATTCAAAAAGGTATTCAGTTTAAGGTGCCTTTACGCAGGCAGGTTTTTCCCTGCAAGGTTTGATTGTGCAGCTTCATTGATCAGGAGAGGCAAGAGCATGAGGCATGGTGCTGCTGGGCTGGTTCTATCTCTCCTGTTCCTTGTTGAGAGCAACTGTATTGAGATGCTAAGGGGAAAAAAGAGTAGATTCCCCTCCATAGAGAACTGCCATTGTCAAACTCTACCAGCAGTGTTCCTGTTGCTGTAATGATGATGGGGAAGGGGTGAAGTTTGCTGCTTTGTGCTCTGTTTCAGACCTACTGAGCAAATGCTGCAGTGCTTCAGTCCTCATTAGGTGCATGTTGATAGCTCTGCCTGGCTGTTGCTTTGGTGCTGCTTTCTGACCTAAAACTGCTAAAACATTTCCATAATCTAAAAAGGAGAGAATGTTCAGCCATGAAGCTCTGTTGTTTAGAAACAAAGGTGTGAATGAGTTTCTGGAGCTTGTTGTGATTTAGACCCAGCTGGCAGCTATGTACCATGAGCTGCTCACTCCTTCATTCTGCCCCTGGTGGGATGGAGAGGAGAGAAAGGTAAAACCTAGGGATTGAGATAAGAGCAGTTTAATAATTGGAATAAACTAAAATGGTTAATAATTGTAACGAAAAAGACAACAAAAAGTGGGGAAATAAAACCCAAGAAAGACAAGTGATACACGACACAGTTGCCATCCCCCTGCTGAGTGATGCCCAGCCTGTCCCCAGGCAGTGACTGGTGGCTTCCAGCCAACTCCCCCCAAGTTTCTATACTGGGCATGGTGGTCTATGGTATGGAATATCCCTTGGGATAGCTCAGGCCAGCTGTCCTGGCTGTGCCTCCTGGCTTCTTGTGCCTCTGCTCACTAGCAGAGCATGGGAACCTGAAAAGTCCTTGATCAGGGTAAGCACTGCATAACAGCATCTAAAACGTCCGTGTGTTATCTGTGTTATTCTCACACTGAAGCCACAGCACAGCACTGCACCAGCTACTAAGAGGAAAATTAACTCTACTCCAAGCTGAAACCAGGACACTTGGAAATCCTGCATACACCAGCAGAATTTCCAGCCTGTTCAGGATTGTTGATCAGAGACTTTCAAGGCTTTGAAAACCATAAGATTGTGACTGTTGTAAAATCAAATAATTGAGTAAATTGTAGGTCCCTTTTAAGATGTCCTTCTACAATCTATTGTCCTTCTACCAGAACAGTGAAGAGCTTCTGTAAGAGTTTGGGGTAAAAAAGAAAGTCAGAATGTGAAGTCTAACTTTACTTGGTGAAGCACATCTTTAAAGACAGGCAGTTAAACTAAAGCACTAAATCATGAAGTTGAGCAATAAGTGAAGGTGTTCTGACAGCAACAACTGAGTTCTGAGTTTTATTTTTCTGTGGAATTTACTTGCAAGGTGCTCCCTTGCAAGGACTTGTATTTTAATACATTTTTATACACCACTGGGCAATGACTTGATGTGCCTTTTTCCGGGCAGCTCCAATAGCATAGTGAATGTCAGCAATGCTTTGAACAGTCCAGCTTTGTACAGCAGAATGAAACAATGGTGTTTGCCCAGTAGGTTGGGTGGAAGGTAGCAGTCTGTGGATACTTCATGGAAAAGAAGCCAAGAAATGCTCAAAAGTTTGAGCTGAGCCCAGAGATTGAATAGGCCATTTGTCCACTGCATTACTTGGGTGGAAATAGCATGTGGAATGTATGAATGGGGGTAGGGAAGGGAATAGATGCAGCATCCTTCTCCAGTAGAAAAAGACAATTCAGTGCCCTCTGAAATGGTCAGTTTGTCCAGACTGCCCCAGGGGCTTTTGGATGGAGCAAGGAATGAGGCATATAAAGAGCAGAATTTAATAGGTTTGCTATTGCTACCTCTTCTTGAGCCATCCAGGGAGCTGTGCAGCCTCTGTAGGGTTACACCAGCTGCCTGGGAATGGTGTATGGGGAGAAATCTGCCAGGTGAGAACATGGAGCATTAAGAATCTGTGGAGTTCTCGTGTCAAAAATGACCTTGCTGGAGAAGTTGTCACATTTCAGCACTCTCCTTCCATCACTAGCACGCTTTTGTGTTGAATGTTATGCTGCTTGTGACAATTACTGTCATTGGTTGTGCCATCTGAATAGCTGTTTCTGAAGGGAGTGCTGTTTCCTTTGCTTTCTGTAGTCCAGTTTAAAAAAGAAACCCAAACTTAGTTTAATTTAAAGTAAAAGCAGTTTTCTTCAAAATTGTAGCACTCTTAATGGTGTCATCTGTAATGAGCTTTCACTGATGGGTTCAGAGGATTATTAAAAGGATGGCATCACATTTGTGGCTTTCCTATGGAAGTGTTTTGGCTCTGTGGTGAGAGGTGAGGTTTACAGATCTGAAATGTCTGTTCAAACACCTCGCAGCGAGTGGTGTGGGGAGAGATGTGTTGCTGTGGCACAGTGACAGAGATGTTCACTGCAGCAGAGATTTGTCTCCGTTCACGGGGTGCTGACGAGGCTTCCTGTGATAACAAACACTGTCATTTGACCTCTTGCACAGAAGTTCTGATTGGCATCGGGTTAAAATGCACCTTCCCAAACACTGGTGTAAGAGCCCCATGTCTCTGAGGTCTGTCAGTGTATTTGAACTGTGTATTCTGTTTTGGGTCCTGTCTGTGCTGGGCTGGATTTAAATGTTTTTATTACAGCATGCCCTGGGATGTGGGAAGACTCCTTCACTGGTGCCTCATTTTGGGTTTAGTCTCTGTTTGTGCTTGTAGTGAGTAAAGTAATGGTCATCTTGGGTTTTCAGAAATGCTATGCCTGTCTTTCATGTTGATGCTTTGTGGTGGTGTTTGAGGGCATATCCTTCCAGAGTGAAACTTGTGGGCAGTGTTACGTTAGGCTGGGCTGAGTGCATTTGTATTAACAGACCTTGGGCATTGCTAACAATTGACTAATGCTGGAAGAGTGCAAAGGCCTATTTGAGGTCTCTTGTGTGTTTATGGATTTGGGTTGGCTCAAGTTGCTCTGCTCATAAACTGAGAGCAGAGCGCTTTGGAGAATTGTGGCAGTGTGTTGCAGTAACTCCTGTCAGTGCTCATGTGTTGGAAAGAACAGTAAAAATACAGCACTTCATTGGCACTCACCTTACAAACAGGGACTTGTTTAGGTTGGAATAGACCTTTAAGATCATTGAGTCCAGCTGTAAACACTACCATGGCCACCACTAAACCTGCTTTTATTCTCCTCCTTTAGGACCTAACTGGCATAGAATCCATGGACCAGTGTCGTCACACATTGGAGCAGCACAACTGGAACATAGAGGTACCTCTGCAGAGAGGATTTGTAGCAGTTTCCAAGTCCTTGGGTTTAGTAGAGAATTCTGTGGGGAGGGGGAGCCCTACTGGTAAGCTTTAATCTGTAAACCCCTGAATTGACACTAGTAGCGCTTTATAACAGTATCTTGATGCTGGTTTCAGGGACACACACGCAGCAGAGTTATGGCTGTGAACAGTCATTTGGCTGGTGTATGTCCTGTAGCACTGTACAGGCTGCCATGGAGAGGGCTTTCCATCCAGGGAAGAGTATTGGTGGTTATAGTTTGTCCATAGCCCCACAGCACTTTACAAATCATACTTGCTGTTAGTGTCCAAAGTATAAAAAACACGTATTTTCTGCCATCCTTAAATGTCTATAACCTCCCTTTGCTCTTTCTTATGTCAAAGGCAGCTGTACAGGACCGACTAAATGAACAAGAGGGTGTCCCAAGTGTCTTTAATCCTCCTCCATCCCGGCCGTTGCAGGTCAATACAGCTGACCACAGGATCTACAGCTACGTTGTCTCAAGGCCGCAACCAAGGGCAAGTTATCTTGTAGTGGATTTTGTCCAGATTCTTGAGTGACTCTCTGAACAACAGAACTTGTAGGCAGGGAAAGGAGTTGTTTTCTTTGTATGCTGTTATCTCCTTTCTAAATATGTTACCTTCTGAAAACAAAATGTAGAGCTTCAGCCTCTATTACTGCTGCGGGCACTTTCTGTGTGGTGTGATTCACACTATGAAACAACATTCTTTGTGTCATAGAATGACTTGCTCTGCTGTAGTCAAGCTTTTTCATCAGTTCATTTGGAACAAAGGATTGTCTGCTTCATATGGTAGAGTGATAATGGGGTTTTTATCTTTTAGAGCCCCCTAAAATGTGTATTAACTTCAGTACAGTATCAGTGACTTGCATTAGGGTTTCACAAACAGATTTGCATGAGCGCCTCTTAGACTCAGTGCTGTTAATCACTTTGTACAGTTAAGAAAATCAGCACAGAGCAAAAACACTGTTGCTTGAATAGTGGTGCTGGTTTCTAGACATGTCACGTTAAATTCTGTATGAACCATGTCTGTCACATGTGATTTGGTGTGTCTGAAGCCATAAATATTGCTGAGCTTCTTTGCAGTGGTTGGAGCACTGATGTTCCCATGTGTGCTTGATGCTGGGGGACAGCTTTAACAGGTCTGTTCCTGGGGTGGAGACTGTTCTGATCCTTTGTTTGTAATTGCAGGGCCTGTTAGGATGGGGTTACTACTTCATAATGCTTCCATTCCGATTCACCTATTACACATTACTTGATATATTTAGGTAAGTAATTTTTGTGCTGACTCATGTACTGACTGCATCAAGACACACAGGCTTGGATTTGGCTGTACCTCTGTGACTTGGATGTTTAATGCAGATTTTTTCCATTTATTTGCTCAGTAGCCTTGTAAGGTTCCTACACTGTTTTGTAAGAAATAATCTTTATTGTAGAGAAAAAGAGCATCTTGCAGCTCTATAAATTAAATATTGAATTGGAGTTGTAACTCCATATGGCTTTACAGTTGGAGTGCCATGCAAAGGAAATGCAAAACAGGATCAAACTGTCCAATGTTCTTGGACAAACAGCTTGATCAGAATGATGTCCCGTTGGGCTGGGCTGCAGGTTAGCCTGCCCTAATCCCTGTATTTGGTAAAACCCAAACTGTAAACACCTCTGGGTTCCCCTTTACTGTCTGTTGCCTCTTCCCCATTTACGGCCCTGAAGGGTGAGTTCATCCTCACAGCGTTGATGGAGAGAAAAGGGAATGCTGACACATGGTAAATATCCAGCAGTCCCAGTCCTGCCATCTGCATTGATTTGGCCATTTCCTCTGGTGTATTACTTTTTTTTTTTTGCCTTAAGGACTTTTCCAAAGTTCAGTGCAATTTCTGCACATCAACAGAATCATAGAATTGTTAGGGTTGGAAAGGCCCTTAAGATCATCTAGTTTCAACCCCCCCGCCATAAGCAGGGACACCTCACTAAATCATGCCACCCAACCAGGTAACATTGATACCTCCCTTGCAATGAAGCTTTTTCCAGCCTTGGAGGAATGGCTGTTGCTTCTGTGTGCACTGGACTCCTGACGTAATGTTCTCTGTCTGCAGCTCTTTGCATTCTGGAATTGTTAGTCTTGGAACAGAAGAAATGTAGTTTACAAAGTCACCTGGACAAAACTGTGTGGCTTTTAACAGCCCAGCTTTGGCTAAATTCTTCAAACCTCATAGTGTTGGTGTGGCTTATGCCTGATGCTTCAGAGGAAGTCAAAATTGTCAATCACACAGAATTCAGATACACACTCATGATGGCATGAGATGATATTTGCCTGTGGGATGGTTTTTGTAGCAGTGGTATCAGTTTGCAGCAGGTGGCAGTTTAGGTTGTGATTATAAATGTTCAAGGGTCTCAGCTGTGACTTTTTTCCTCCCTTATGAATACCAGTGGCTCTGTGGAAAAGAAAACCTGTTCTTCAGGAAGTCAGTAAGCTGAATTCAGTGTCCTTTGCTTCCTTCCTAGGTTTGCTCTGCGTTTTATACGCCCTGATCCTCGTAGTCGGGTCACTGACCCAGTGGGGGACATTATTTCGTTTATTCATATGTTTGAGGAAAAATATGGGAGGATACACCCTGTCTTCTACCAGGGAACTTACAGCCAGGTCAGTGTCACATGTTGGTGCCTAGAGCCTGGGGAGATGGAGAATGGGGATTTTGCCAGACAGTATCAGGACCTACCTGGCAAAATCCCTTTTTATCTAAAAGCTTAATGTTTGTCCCCAGACTCTTAACAGGGTAATGGAGAGCTAGGGAACAAGTGTATAGGAAAACGTGTGTCTGCCAGGCTTGATGGTATGCCGAGTCTGCAAAGTTGGAAAGCAAAGCTGCTCTGAGTGTTCCTCAACCGTCTGTACAGCCCTGTAGCCGACAGCTATTCTTTGTAATGCTGCCTTTGTTTTTCTAAACTGATGTGGTATGCCAGAGCCTGTCCTTCTGTTCACCAAATTGGGATTGGCTGCCTGGGCTTGTCTTACAAACCAACTCCAGAATCTGGGGTAGAACCTCAAAACTGTGAGAGGGAGGCCCTGGAAGAAATTATGGGTGGTGAGAGTTCTGCATGTTAGACCTGGCCTCATGGTGCCCTCTGTAAAAGAGGGATGCTCAATGGATGCTGCCTCTTCTGCAGCTTCTCTCAGCCTGGCTGAGGGAAGGACCTCCTGCAGCAGTGCATCCCAGCAGACAGTTGGATCAGCACTGCTTCCTGTGTGCTAGGGAGGAATGTGGAGTCTCTGTCTGCTCCACATTGCACAGTGATGGAGCATGATGCCTCTGCAGCTCTTCTGGCTCCTCTGTCTTGCCTGGAATCCAAACTTCAATAGCCATGGAATGGTTAGGCTACCAAAACCCAGTGCCAGTAAAACAAGGAGCTTATTATGCACTTATCCTGTGGTCTCATTAAGAAACAGTCTAGTTAAGAAATGGGTTTGTGGAATCCAGAGACTGTAGATGCAAAAAGGGGTTTTCTTTTGTTTGCCTTTTGCTCTGTTGGGGACTGCAGCATTATTAAGTTATCTTTTTTTAGTAGCATATTCATTTGATGTTGTCTGAAGATTGTGTTCTATATGGGCTCAAGTGGAAAGCTCATCCTTGGCTGCTGGGAGACTGAGAGATGAAGGAGGGTTCTTCACTGCAGCTGCTCTGGCAGGGCAGTGGGGGGGTGGTTTTGCTCTGAGTTCAATGTTCTCCAAAGGCACCTCCTGAAAGAAGTGTGAGGGAGCACCACTGTAGCCCTCTTAAATGAGGGTTTAGTCAGAAGAGCCGACAGGTTCATCCCACTGTTGCTTCATTAAAACCATGCTAATGGCAGAGTAATGGCCCAGGTAAATGTGGAGCTGTGTCCCACATTGTGGGTGCAGCTTTCACCTTGCCTAGAGCCCCTATAATGTTACCTTCTCTGCCCTTCTGCCAAGGCACTGAATGATGCCAAGCGGGAGCTGCGCTTCCTGTTGGTTTATCTTCATGGAGATGACCACCAAGACACAGATGAATTCTGCCGGTAGGTAGGAGAATGTTAGAACCAAAAGGTTATCTTGGCACTTTAAATGCAGCTTCACTCACACAGTCTCTTCTCATCCCTTAGCAATACGCTGTGCGTACCTGAGGTGATCACCCTCATAAACACCAGAATGCTCTTCTGGGCTTGTTCAACCAACAAACCAGAGGGATACAGAGGTGAGTTTGTCCCTCTTGGGCTTTACCTGTCCCCTCCTGACAAGTCAAGTGCTCTTTGACCACCAAAATCTGTGTGAAATGCACAGTTGGTTTTTGGGCAAGCAGATGAGATTTCAGGGTTGCATGGGATGCAAGGGATGTGTGGGTTGCTTGGATGCCAAGGAAATACCTTCTGCTCTTTCCCTCCGCTGTCTGTATATTTCTGGGCAGTCCTGGTGCTGTGCTCTGTTGTGGGCCTCCAGGCTGCTTTCAGTGCCTTGTTAATGGGAACTAGTGGGCGTGTGCTGAGGATTAAACTGATGCAGAAACAAGTATCTGACTAGCTATGCCCTTAACGCTGGCTGCTGTTATGCCTGAAGCCAGGAGTGACTTGTTAGGTGCATTCTTCCCTTTCTGAGACAGACATGTTTACTCCACACCCAGTCTCTCTGTGTCCTTGAAAGTCCTCAGTGAGGTCCTTTTAAGTACTGTCTTTTAGAGCTGTTGATGCCTGGCCTGCCAGTATTCTGATAAGGTTTTGCTGCAGATGAAGCCTTTCCCAGGTTCTGTTCATGTCTCCTGTGTTGCTTCTCTCCTGCTATGAAACAGGAAGGGTCAGGCCAGGAGTTTTGGAGTACTAAATCTGGGTCATTCTCAGCTTCATAGTTCAGCTACCAGCTAAGGAGTCCTTGAAAGAGTGGCTTTCTAAGGAGGCATTCTTTTACTTACTGCTGTTTCATTGCTGCAATGCTTTGGAGTCATAGTCTAGAAAGCAGAGCTGGGAGGGATTGTGGCCTTTCATTTAATCTTTGGGGGGCTCTGGTTTCATCTGAAGGGCTCCACTGGTAATCACTGCTCCAAGCTGCATGTTGTGCCATGTGTTTTGAGGAGGAAGTGATCAGCAGCCATAGGTGAACAGTACCTTAAACACCCCTGAACTGCTTCATTCCCTGCCCCAAGACAGAGCCCACTTCTGGCAAAACCAACATGGATTTGTTCAGAAATGTCCAGGATGGTGTTTTCCAGAGTCTGGCCGCCCTTAATCATTTCAGCAAGTGTTTCCCTGTGCTTGACCAGGATTTCTTTTCCTGCAGTTTAAGGCCGGGGCTTTTTGTTCTGTTCTGAATGGACATTCAGAGCAGTTTACTTCCTTCCTGCTTGAATTCAAGAACCTGTTTGGTCACTTGAAAGCTTACTTTTTTCCCTTCAGTCTCTATGCTCCAAGTCACTTCCTCCCTGTGCTGGTTTATAGGGTTTAATTTGACAAAATGGAGGCTGAGGGCTCCTGTGCCCTGATGTAGTGGCTGTAGAAGCTACTTTGGTGATGGGAAGGCCCTTGGTGATGGGAAATGTTTGCGCTGTACCCCTCGCTGGCCCTTCTGGATGGGGCAGTGATGGTTGTGCCTGTTTCCCAGTCTCCCAGGCTCTGCGAGAGAACACGTACCCATTCCTGGCTGTGATCATGCTGAAGGATCGCAGGATGACAGTGGTTGGGCGGCTGGAAGGCCTTATCCAGGCTGATGACCTCATTAATCAACTGATGTTCATCATGGATGCCAACCAGACATACCTGGTGTCCGAACGCCTGGAAAGGTATGATGGGACCTGAGCTCCAGTTATGCACGCCTTGTGGAGGCAGGATCTGCTCTGCTCTGTTCTGCCCTCCCTCCAGACACTATTTGTAGGCAAAGAGCTTGTTATCTCCTGTCCTATAACATATCCGATGGGCTCCCCTCTTCCCAGTGGGATCGCTGGTCCATAAATTCAGATCGCCCTATAGGCAGGGAGCTGGACGTGTTGCCTACAACTGAAAGGTGGGTGTGAGTGCTCTGCTGTTCTCTGTAGCTGGAGCAGACCCTTAGCACGCTGGAGCTTTGCAGGTCAAGCTGATGATGGTAGAAGTCAAGTGGGAGCAAAGGCACTGCAGCCAGTTGGTGGGCAAGAGCAGCTGCCTGGGATGGCTGTCCTGAATTCTGACTGTTTCTGGTGGTGCCTCACGAGCAGGAGCTCCAGCCCCTGATAACTCTGTAGGGATGTGCAGACTGTGTCCAAAGTAGGGTGCTGCTGCCCTATGGTCTTCTGTCTGCCCTTCCTCTGCCCCATGCTTTCTCTGGGGACCCAGTCACGTTTTGATGCCTCTGGTTTCTGAATTGTGCAAAGAATTAGCTTGAGGAGGTAAAACTGTGAGGAGTCTCAAGTAGGAGGCAGAAATCCTGGGCACTGTTATGTGCTGTCCACTCTGCCGTGCTGTAGTGGGTGAGGAATTGTCTCTGTTCAGTTCGTGTCTACTCAACTGAGTTTGTGTGCTGGGGATGTGGAAACCCTGCTTCCCTTTCCAGAGCTTGTGGTGCTCCTGAGGCGTTACCTGATGTGTGTGCTCCTAGGAGCTTGAGGCTGTACTTGCACCCTCGGGTCTGCCCTGAGCCTGCTAGCCCTGACTGCTCCCTGCTCATGTTTGCAGGGAAGAGAGGAACCAAACCCAAGTCCTGAGGCAGCAGCAGGATGAGGCATACCTCGCATCCTTACGTGCGGACCAGGAGAAGGAGCGCAAGAAGAAGGAGGAACGGGAGATGAAGAAGAGGAAGGAGGAGGAAGTGCAGCAGCAAAAACTAGCAGAGGAGAGGCGGCGGCAGGTGAGAGCAGGGGTGCTGGGGAGGCTGCTGTGCCCCGTGGGATGCTCACACTGTGTAGGAGCAGTGCCTGCGGTAGGGCTTGTCTTGGAGCTGCTTGTCTTGCTCAGGGCTCGAGTTGTCCTCAAAGCCTCCCGGAGCAGCTGTGCTGCAAGGGACCAGCACAGAGGCCAGTTCAGTGCTGCCCACTGCCCCTGTTCTCTCCTTCGCAGACGCTGCAGGAGGAGAAGGAGCGCAAGTCGGAATGCCTTCCCCCCGAGCCACATCCCGATGATCCAGACAGTGTCAAGATCATTTTCAAGCTGCCTAACGATTCCCGAGTGGAGCGGCGATTCCACTTCACACAGTCCTTGACGGTGAGATTGGGGCAGAGCTGATGGGGCTTCCCAGGGTGTAAGAGGGTCAGGAGATTCAAGGTGACTCGGCAAAGCTTTGGTTCCGTTGGACTTTGCTTAATGGTGACTCTCGGCAAGAGCCTCAGAGGATGAAGTTGTTCCTGGGTAGGGAGGATGTTGTGGGGCCTGGACCCACCAGCTTGAAAGAGATTAGAGGGGAAACGGAAGAAACTTTTTCTTCTCCTGGGACTCTGGTGGTTCTTTATTAAATACTGGTGTAGGGAGAGCCAGAAACAATGCCTGGACTCCCCAGGTGCTCTGACGAGTCCCGTTTCACACATGCTAAGAAAATGGCTGTCTCATGTCTGCAGTGCAGTGCTGGTGCAAATTCGGTACCGTTCTCCCCCCCGAGATGCCGTGGCTGCAGCCTGGCGGTGCCATTGCTCCCCCCGCTGGCAGTTATTCCTGTGCTTCTTTCCCAGGTGATCCACGACTTCCTGTTCTCCTTGAAAGAAAGCCCTGAAAAGTTCCAGATTGAGGCCAACTTCCCTCGCCGGGTCCTGCCCTGCCTCCCCACAGAGGAGTGGCCCAACCCACCCACATTGCAGGAGGCCGGACTCAGCCACACGGAAGTCCTCTTTGTGCAGGACCTCACGGACGATTGATGCTTCTTTCCAGCAGCCACACCATGGGAAGAGAAATTCATATTATTATTATAATACAATATTTTTTTTAAATGACTGCATACAAAAGAGGGATCAGAGACCACGGGGCCTGTGCTGAGCATGTGTGCACTGGCGAGAGGAAGTGTGTGTGTGTGTGTGTGTGTGTGCGTGCGTGGCCTCACACACCCCCGTGCGCAGCCATCCCCTACACTTGGAGGGCAGAGAGGGAGGGGAGCTGGTGTTGCCCCTCCGTCCTCCCTGGGGAGGACCAGGAATGGCAGCTCTTGGGAATTCTTGCTTTTATTGACGACAATAATAATAAACCCCCCGACAACCTGAACAGCGCGTGAAGATTTTGATACTGCTGCTCCTGACAGCCGGAACACCGGGCACCTGAATGTGCTGGGAGTGGGGTGGGAAGGGCTGGATGGAATCTCTTCAGCTTCCCTCCGTGTATAAATACCTTTCCTTTTAATATTTCTCTTGCTTTGTAATGACCAAAGGAGAAGGGGGTTGACTGTAGTATTAACTTTTTTGATAAAGAGCTGGTTCGATTCTTACCCGTGTGGGGTCTTGCCCAGGGTTCTTAGCCTGCGTAGTGTAATAAACTCTGCCTCTAGCATGTCTGTGCCAATGCTGTCTGCCTATGCCCCCTGCCCCAGCTGGGCACCAGGGAGGGGGTTCCAGCTGCTGCACCTCAGCTGTTGGCCTTGACCTGGTCCTTTAGTGCTGTGTGAGACAGGAGCGTGCACAGCACAGGGGAGCCAGTGCTGGGGTTGCTGCTGGCCTGTGGCAATGAGCTCTGGGCTGAGGCTGGGGAGGAGGGAAATGGCCCTTTCTCTGCTCCTAGGGCTGGGTAAATAAACCCTTCTTTCCTCAAGTTTGAGGTGAAAAGGTAACATGCAATGTGGGTGTAAGCCTCTTGCCCCTGGGGCTTGGTCAGGGCTGAGCTGTTGTGCTGTCAGCTCCTGCCCAAAGGGAGAGGGGTGGCAGCATATCCCTTTCTTACCTGCTGGTCACCTTTCTGAGCAGGTAGCCATGTGCTCATGCCTGCATGAAACACAGAAGGGAGCTCTGTCCATCCCACTATTTCTGCAAGCTGTAGTAAATCACCTTTGCTTCCTTGTTTTTTTTAACTGAGGGAAGGAACCTTTCATTTTCCTCCCAAAGAGCTCTTCAACCTTTCTGGTCTTCTGGAGCAGCTCAGTCTGGGCAGTAGCAGCTTTGCTCTCATCCTGGGTGAGCTGTGGCTCCTGCCCTTCTGTTGCAGGTTTGGTGGATGTGTCTGTTCCCTCTGCTTGAAGGGCTATCCTGGGGCTGCTGAGATTGCTGGGGCCAGCCTGGCTGTGCTGGTTTCATACCCAGCCAGGGTGTGCAGGGATCACCTGGCTGCTGCTGGAGCCACCCTGGAGGCTGCCCTGTGCCAGGGTGGCAGCTGTGAAGGATCTCCATGTGGGAATGAGGAGGTCCTTTGTGCTGCTGGATCAAGACCCCTCTTTTGATCCAGCAGCAGAGGGAACACAGCACAAAAAGGATGTGGAGCTGTTGGGAGTCCAGAGGAGGGGCAATTAAGATAATCCAAGGGTTGGAGTAGCTCTGCTCTGGAGCCAGGCTGAGAGAGCTGGGCTTGTTCAGCCTGGAGAAGAGAAAGCTTTGGGGAGACCTTGTGGCAGCTCTCAGTGCGTAAGGGGGCTACAGGAAACCTGGAGAGGGGCCTTGGACAGGGGCCTGTAGGGAGAGAACAACGGGAATGGCTTTAACCTGCCCGAGGGGAGACTGAGCTGAGCTCTTAGGCAGAAGCTCTTCCCTGTGAGGGTGCTGAG
>JBCJKH010047445.1:9239-29668 GCA_039877255.1 Loriculus beryllinus
GTGTGCATCTGCTTTATTACCATTCCCTGCTATTAGGCAATAAAAACTTTTCCAACTGATGCACACTTACTGATGTTGCATCACACTGTAATTATGCTAAAGTGATCTTAGACCACTGGCAGGCAAGATGCAAAAACATTTTCAATAGCATGAAGTGTGTGTTGACTGTAGATTTTACTTATATGTGGTTTATAGCTAAAATAGTCATTCTGAGAAATTGGAGATGGGACTGGCATCAAAAATCACAGTTGTTCACATGTGAAAACCTCAGTTCTGTAATACCTGCCTTTCACTTAGAGATGTCTTTCTGTGGAAATAAAGCTTGAGCAAAATTACTTCCATCTGTTTAGATTTATAGGGTAGCAGAGAATATATTTTCCAGTTAAGATCAGTAAATTCAGAAGCTACTGCTTAGTTCTGAAAGCTGGCTCTTTTTGCTGCTTAAAAATAAATAAATAAACTTGTAGCACTTAGAGACATCAGCATCAAATCTCATGTGGGTTCTCATGAAGCAATTTATAGCTACCTTGTATAATTTGTATAGAAATGTTAAGTTGATCCCTGCTCCAACAGCATCAACTGCTTAACCCAGAATGTAACAGCCTGTGACACCAAGAAAAAGCAAGCCTTGTGTGCAGACTGGGGGGGGGGGGGGATTTTGCATAACAGAGCTGAATAAGCAGATTGCTATCAGGAACTCCGATGGACCATGTTTCTAGCTGCATAGCACTGCCCTTTTTCACAGGGGATGCCTAGATATCTCTTGAGCCAACAGAAATAGAAAATAAATCACTTTTTTTATATATATATTCCCTCCATCAGTGTGCCTTTTTTACAGTCAGGGCCTTGACAAGCCATCACTCAGTTTCCAGTCCCCACAAGGAGCGTCCTTCAGTGGCCCAAGAGAAGCAAGAAAATTGCTGCTAAGTATTTTTTCCTTCACCTCTAGAATTTTCCACATTTTCTCCAACATGTGTGAAGCCACTGGGAAATATGGTTAAATGAGTTAAGCAGACATCACCCATCTGTGCATCTCGGGGAAAATACAAACAGTGCTGTCCCTCCGAAAGCTTTCTTGGTACATAACCAAAATCAGAATAACCACCACACTCTAAAGCTAAACCTAGGCAAGTCTCTTGTAGAAAGAAAGGGAGTAGCTCTTAGAGGAAACTGCTGCTTCTGGCTTATCCCAGGCATGCTGATGCACGGCCTTTGCAGAATTTAAGGTAGTCCTAGCACGCACACTCCTCCAAAATGCCTAAAGGTTACTGGACACCCCAGGAAAGGTTACTCCACATCATGCCTACTTCAGACAGTGCTCAAACCCTGGCATTCAGCCCCAGGCTCTGAATTTCAGTCCCCTCACAAGCCAAACTGATCACATTGCAAGCCTCTTCTTTGTTTGTATAAATGTTGTATAATTCTAGATAGAAGGCATCGCAGGAACCCTACTTCTGTTCAAATCCTGATTCACCCTTTAATATTGTTCAGTGCTGCTCTTTCTACTACTCAAATGATTTGTATTTTGTATCTCTCAAACGGTTCCCCCTTGGATTTCTCATGCACTGAAAAGTCAGATGCCTGACATTACTGTGTAAAGTTAAGTGCTTGGGGTTAATGAATGGCATTAAATTTTATGAGGTCATGTCCAGTAGATGTTAAAAGAAGCTTAAGGGAACTTTATCACTGATAAAAATTAACAGAATGCCTGAGGGGGTTCAGTTCTAAGCAAAAATAAAATCAGTGTTATAAAAACTAAAATATAGAGTCATTGTGATTAATGTAAACATTTTTGTTAGATAATTGGTTACGTGTTGCAGTAAAAGAAATGAGACCTCACAGTTTGAAAGGAAAGAATATTATTATATTTAGAAAGCAATTAATGTTTCTAGTTAAAGAAAAAAAATCTACATCACATACAATATTTATATTATTTCAGTAAACATATAACCTTTGGGGCTATATTTATCAAATAGTCAAGTCTCCACTTACTTACATTAGTTTTTTTCTTTGGGCAAAATGTGTTTTCCCTAGTGGAGTACATGGTTTTGTTTCATTAAACCTTTATTTCTACTCACAAGCATTGCTTATATTACAGACCAAATGAGTAAATTCTGTGTACTTAAGTCATCTAAGGTTCGTGTTTTGGGGTTACTGATGGATGCATGAAAATTCTGTTTCAAAAAGAAAATGGCTACATTAACTTATGGATAGATCTGTTTTGCATAATTATGTGGGGAACTATTCAGTAATTACACTAGTATTCATATGCTGTAATTTTCGTCATCTTTATTCACTGTCATTCCAATGAGAGGAAATGGAAAACTTGTTCAGACGTATGTATTCTTTATTGCTCTGTCTTACGACCTGCAGTCACAGCATATAGCACTTTGTCAAATAGTGCCTGTGCTCGAGCAAGACAGCTATTGTCGTGGATTTCATTCCCACGGTATGTGTGTAAATTCTGCAGCCATATTTCATGGTCTCTAATACCATGCTACGGATATGTCTAAATGACCTTGTGCAGACCTGTTCCTTTCACATCACTTGAGGTCTGTGCTGTCTGGATGCAGTGTTGGAGGTAGTGGTGAACCTGCTGAGGATGCACTGCTGCAGCATGGAGGAGTCAATGTTTCTGAATCAGAGCTCTTTCTCCTGTCTAGTTGGACAGAGAAGTACCATACCTATCACACAGCACAGAAAATCACAGCCATGTCCTGAATTTGGTAGGTGAAATCTGAAGTGTGAAAAAAACCTGAGAATTTGTAATCCCTCAGGACTGTTCTGTTGCTCTCCAGATGATTATCTTTGTGTTTTGATACAAATTACATACATGAAATGCCCTGTCACATTTTCCTTCGGTGGTACTCAGGCAAAAAATCCGAAGTCACAAACCTGATACTCTGTGATGCTGGATTACATTTTTGTCTTCCACCCAGACTGTTTTCTTTTTGGTTAAAAGATATTGCACATTTTCTGTCTTGAAGAACTGGGGTTGCTGTCTATAAAAATTGACTACTACTATTTAACATTTTTCCTATTATTGTGTAAACTAAATCATTAACCTTTTGGAAAACTTCAATATAATTGCTGTGTGCAAGAAAAACCTGGTCATACTTGTCTAATTTACATTTTTTAAATCTCGTATTTTTTATGTCTCCAAGCACTTCATACTTGCATACTTAATTCCATTCTGAAGTGCTACCAGGGATGGACACTACTCGTCCTTCTCACAGGAGGGCAAGTGTGGAGAGCAGAAATCTGTCCCGTGATGGATTACATATTTCATTGCAGAAATGTTTTGTGGGGAGTTTCTTTCTCTAGTAGGACAGTTTCTTTCCACAGAAGGACAAACTACCTCACACTGTAGTAAATAGAAATGTTTTGTCATTCTGGCTGTCAATCGGATATATTTTTATATTCTGATGTAGCTGAGGACCTTCATCTCTTAGACATCTAGATTACACTACTAATGCATATGTATCTTTGCTCTTCACATTTTTCTAGATCCATCATTCACAACATGCATCTGCTTTTGTACCAGCAAAGTACACAGTTGGTGCCCTCCACATTAACTCAGGGTGTATTTAAAAGAATTCCATGAAATCTAGTGTTCCCATTGTGCTTTGGCGTGATTTGATTTGGCGGTTTAAAAGCTTTAGCTCAGTACTTCTTTTATACTGTTTGGTTATAAGTTATTTGATCAGAGAAATTTATAGAAAATGTAAGGTACTGTTCCATTTCATGTTCTCTGAAGTATGGATCTACTGGATATACAGTGTGTTCTGAGAATTAGCAGCCTTAATTAGCTTCAGATTAGGAGCCTGGGGCTTCCTGGTTTCGTCTTATAAAACCAAGCTAAGCAATTTTAAACTTGGGTGTCCCTTTCTGGTGCAGGTTTCTTCTCTATAATGAATTTGATTAGGATGAGGGCTGCTCTACGGGCAGCAGGAATGTCCCTTTCAGGGTTGAGTATTTGCATGTGTGGCTGTGCTTGTTGTCTTCAGGTTGTTGGGGTTTTTCTCAGACCATCTTGCTCAAGTTTGCCAGGTACTGGTGCTATCACAAGGTGAAGGCATCCTGACATGATACGGTTTTTTTTAACAGTGCACTTGTTAATTGCCTTATCCCTGTGGACTGCTACTGGAGGGACATCAAAGTTTTACTGAGATAACTGTAAACTTCACCCAGACACCAAGTTGCTTTTTCAAAATCATTCACATAATTGATTCATTAAAGAATTAAAAAAAATGTGCTTTCTCTCATATTATGAGATGATGATAAGGGATGATGGATAAGGGAAGTAAAAAGCATATGCACTTCTGGTATGTTGTATTCATAGTTTATTAAACCTACTTTTTTTGGGTTGTGCAATGCTGATAAAATGTATTATGTAATTACATTATCAAAAATGTGTCTTTTCAATAGTTATGAGCAGGATCCTATTTCTAACTAATTTAACAGGTTTATTCTGTAGTTTATGTTAATAAAAATCAGAAGTAACCTGTTGAACCTACAGATCTGACTGCTTCCAGTACTTCTGAAGGGAGTTTTGGTAGGGAAAGAGGAGGTTGCTGCTGTAAAGAGCTGGAGGAGCTGAACTTCCTGGGGTGACAGGGGTGCTGTGGGTGCCCAAGTGTCTCTTCCTGGCCTTGGGCATTTTAGTAACTGGCTGCTTCCGACATTGCTTCACATGGGAATTTATTCACCTCTTACTGTGTGCTTTTAAAACTGCAGCATTTGAGGAAAGTCCAGGCATTGCATCTTGCATCTCTGTGGCAACTTCATAACTTCGAGCTTCTCATCTGCTTCCTTTTCCTCAGAGCCAAAACCCACAGTTCATTACTGGTTCTGAGGGGTAGTGCCAGCCCCTCCACGAGATGCGAAGTAGCTCCACTGCCTTTCAGTTTCTCCTGTTTCCATTTGCAGCAATGCTGCTGCTGCTTTTGTTCTCTCTGGTTGCCTCCTAGCCATAAATGCCGTTTGTTATCCCATTCTGCGTAAGCAAGCAGTATGGTGACTTGTATGTCACCCTAGTAGCCATGTGGATGCTCTGATTTCAGGCTGTACCTCTTTGCATGTATGTGCTGGGCAAAGGAACATGGTACAGTTTTCACAATGTTTTTAAACATATTTATGATCAGTGAAGAAGGTCCAAGAGAGTACATTCTGCTTTCCGGAGAAGCCTTTGACATCCATCAGTCATGCTGTAAGTCATCAGCCTCCTGTGATAGCTTTCTTTGTTAAAAAACAACAAAGAAATAAAGCAGAATTGTTCTAGCTCTTTTTCAAGCTGTGATCCCTAGTTATCATGAGACCATCTCCCCAACTTTAGGAGGTGAGGCTGTGTTTCACTGCCACGTGTCTTCCCAGCCAGGCTGTTATTCTTAGCTGAAGAGCAGCTAACTCCTTGTTGAAAAGGCTGTTCAGTTTCAAGGAAAGAGCATCTAATCCTTTCTCATTTGTCTTCTACTATCATTTAATCTTGGCAAAACAACAGAATGTTAGAAAACTTCTGCTCACTCTTCCTCATCTCAGGTTTTTTCCTAGACTCAGTGGAATACGTACTACTGTTCCTGAATATGAAAACCAAACTATACTTATATATGATTTAGTATCCCAAACAGAAGGATTGCATCTATCTGTAAGATAGAAATGTGGCTAAAAATAGGATGTAATTGAAGTAAATTAAAGGACAATAGTAGACTTCAAACACATAAAGAGATGGTATGTTTTTCTTACTGTCAGTGTAAATGGTCTCTGGAGACCACCTTTTTACAGTGATTGTGCGTGCCTAAGATTAAGCAAAGCTGCATGACCAGTGCTATCTCAGGAGGATGCTGAGTCATTAACTCATGTTTATTGCCTCTTGCCATCTTTAGATTATTGCAATTTATAGCTGAAAGGCCTTTTAGGCTGTTTATAAGTTAAAATTAGCTAAATTCTTCTGGATGCAAGTGATAAGTCACTCAGCATTTGTGTATCACGGGATGTAAGTTCCTAGTGATGATGCCAGGCGGCTGCTTGGATTTTTTTTGTTCCTGTGCAAAGTCTAATTGTGCTACTTGTCCGTAGTTATACTGGATTACTCTGTCCTCTGTTTTACTAATTTTGCTAATTTGCTATTTTGTTAAGTGTGTATGCTCTTAAAGAATTTAGAAGTTAGAGATGATATTATTTATTAGGTATACAGTTTCCACTTCAATCAGACTACATTAAATGTTTGTATCTTATCATGGAGTCTTTTGAGTCACAGTTGGTGATGACCTAGGAACTTCAGTTATACATGGTAAATGATTAGTTGGGTTACAATAGCAGATAAAGGCTGTTGTACTGAGCATGTGAACAGAAGTGGATATAATTTACTATGGACCAAAAACAGTGCATTAGGAGAAAAAGTAACTGAAAAAAAAAAAAAAGTTAGAAGAATCATACTTTACCTTATTGTGCTGATTTTTTCTTTTGCCAGTCTCATTGCTGCTGGTAACAAATTCAGTCCAGGCTTACTGAAGTAAATGCGTATTGACTTCAGTGGAAGTCACATTTGCTTATATAAGCTGGTATTGTCTGGTTCCCACTAAACGGGAAGTCAAACTATTTTTCCATGTATGTATATTTTCTGAATCACTATTAGCATCACAGTTAAATTGGCCTTCCCGTCGTGCTCAAAGAGATTATATCAAAATACGTCTCGATGTAAATTATTTAAAATTTCGGTACCTTGCAATTGCCTGAGAATTCTTCTCAAGAATTCCTGTGAATTAGTTCACTGCTATTAGAGTTGCAGTCCTTATTCTATGTATTTTGCTGGTTTTAGTTTAGAGTACAGTGTATAGCTCAGCCTATTTCGGTAAATGCAGAAGCTTCGTCAGGAAAAGAAATATAAATTATAAGTCCTTTGAATACACTTACTGTTGAATTAATTTAAAATTGGGCTACATTTGTTAAACACTGATGCTACATTCTAGTTTCAAAATCAGTCGTCTAGACCTTTGTGTATCTTTTCCCATCCACATTTTTTCACATATACATTTTACATGTGGAAAAGTGCGATGTTAATTTACAGGCTAAACTAATGACAGGGTTGATGCTTAGATTTGTGAACACTCAGAAGCAGTTTCACGTAAAATGGAAACCTTATTTTTGTGTGTCTTGATTTAAACTGAAGTGCATGGACAAAATTATTTCAAACAGATTTTTGCCTGGAGAATACGCGGAGTTTACTTGCGTATGCGTATACAAATGCAGTTGTGGTTTTATATGCAAAGATCATAGAAGATGCCACTTGATTATCATAAATCAGTGATCCAAAAGACGCCAGAATTGACTAGGTTTGAGAAACGTACAAGATAGTCTTATTATCTCCAGAAGGTTTTGTTTGTAACTGCAGACCAATGTATCTGCCTATTGTACTGTTCAGCAGCTTTCTGCAGGGCTAAAACAGGCTTTGATTTTGCACCTTGGTGTCAATGTTTCTCACCTATTTTCAAATGTGACCAGCTTTCTCTATTTCAAAAGTATTATGTGTGGGTACTGTATTGTGTTTTTACAGTTGTTTTCCTTTCCTAACTCCCAGAAGCTTAAAGCTATCAGTGCTTAATCTTTTTTTTACACAATATTGAAGGGTAAATAAATGGACTATTTCAGCCTATATAAGGCTTTTGTAGTTCAAATGACAAAGTCTCTTAGCACTTCTGCATATATTGATAATTACCATAGTGTATAATTCTTTTATTTCATGGCAAAATACAGTGTTTTAGGGCACAGTGTTGAAACTAAAATGATACAAAAAAATCTTTACCAAGCAATGCATGCATTCAAAGTATGCATCTAATGCTAAATGAACTTGAAGCAACGGATAGAGTCAGGTTTTCACTTAAAAGAGCACTAACCAAAAAGTTGCATCATATTTATGTCAGAAAAGTTAAACAACTTGCTTAGAGTGAAATGTTCTTCAACTTTCCATACTAATAATTATTTAATAAATATCAGAGTGCTGTGCACTTAATTCTTTAGCTGAAGGCATTATTTTCAGTTTCTGTACACTGCTTCGAGCTTTCTCCATTTAATCATTTTAAAAGCTTATTTGGTGTAAATTGAATTTAACACTGTAGTTGCGAGGATGTTATGCAAAAAGTCCAAAAGATTGTCTGTAGCATAAGGGGCTGCTGGTACCAAGGATGGAGCTTCAGAAGGGGAGCAGAGGCTGCATCATCTTAAACTCTGCAGCACCCTCTCTTGACACGATGCAGCAATTCAGTCCTAGGGAATCTCAAAATCCAGAACGGAGAATTCCATAGTTCCACTACATTTTACTTTTTAAAGATCTAGTTTATGTAGTAAAAAATCTCTATGTGCCTTATGTTTGGGGATTAGTTCTCCTTTTATTTTTACTTTTTTTTCTCCTCCTACTGCCGTTTTGGTCTTTCAGCAGACCCAAATCGGAAAGCTTCAGTCGTCTTAGTCGTTTTGTATTTTTTTTCCTTTGCTGCAGAGATACTGAAGACTTTCCAAACTGCATATTTGGTGCTGTAGTAATACAAATTGTCTACTCTTTTGTAAACCTCTCAATTATCAGACTGTTCTCTTTCAAAATAATAGAGAAGCCTGGAATCGCCCATGCTAAAATTAAGAATTTATAACTGTATGGAACAGATGTTTTCATAAACATTTGCTATAATTAATTTCAACTAGGGGATTGAAGGAACAAAGCAGTTTTTCCCTCTTCAAAACTTTATTGCCTTTTCCCCATACAGCAAACTCAGAAATCTTTGCTTTAATATTGTTAATGAAACAAATTTACTCTTCTGTTTGATTTTCATTGTGAAAAAGGAAAGCTTAATTTGCACAAGATACCAGCCTTTGAAACAATGGACAAATACTCTGAATTTTACACATCGCATCTAAAGGATTAATGCAGAACGTAAGTCTTTAGGTGCTCAGTTCTGAGACCACAACTCTGTGGTGTCGATTGTCAGAGATTTCTACATATGAGGATATATTTTATCCAGGTTAGTTTGAAGAATATCTATCTGTAAACAGTATGAAGGAATTTTATGTCTGAAGAGTTGTGAACCTCGGTGTTAGAAAAAGCAGAGGCATTATATATAGTTTTAATGCATAGTAAAATGCTTATTGTGTGTTGATTACCCCTTTATACTCACAATAAAGGTCTGCAATCTGTTAAGCATTTTTTTTTGTTTGCATTATATGAGGAACACATTTTGACTAAAATCACTCTTCCATATTTGTATTGTCACTAGTTTTTTGCAGATATTATTTAGAATTTATATAGTTTAGGGACAGAATTTTGGTGTTACTGTGAAGAAAAAAAGATACCTATGCATTATTGTTCTGTTTTTACTTGTTCCTATATATCATCAAAATATCATTTGAGAAAGAAAAAATGTTTAAAGTTTTAAAAAAAGCATAACTTAATTGTTTTACACCTGAAAGAACCAGTGCAGCTGCAAGGATTTTTAGAGCAAACTAGAATTCCTGACTGATCTGTCATCTATAAAGTGTGCAAAGAAAAATAGGTAGCTGTCATTAAAATTACATTTCAGCTTTCAATAACCATTTAATGAGTAGCGTAATTATATAAGTATGGTACCTCAAGTACTTCACTCAATAATTAAAAATAATCTCATCTTTAAAGTGAAAGCGCTATAATTATTATTTGACTTAACCAGGACCACTGTTATGATCTCCAGTGGCACCTCAGATTGTTCAAAGTCATTTTGAAAGTATAAATTAAAATTGGATAAATCATTAAATTATTAAGCTTTAAATATGCTGAAAATGGATACAGCGTAGAATTTGGAAGTCATGTTATAAAAATTGACAACCTTAGACTGCAAGCATCTATTTGTGTTAAAATTTTCCTTGTCTCTAATCATAAAACATTGCATTAATGAATGAGTGTTTTACATCAACCTGAACTTAAATTTTCACAACTCCTAAATAAATGTATTTTATTTTTTTTTAACAACATTTAAACCTTTGATTAGAAGACAAAAAAATATATTAAGCAGAGTGCAAACTTGTCAGTGGAGAGGTCTATCCTACGTTTTGACACTTGTAAGCAGGGTGAATCACAGTTTGATTTCCTAAGTGGGATCACTTTTATCACCAATTCCGAAACCGCCAGCCATAAAACCCTTTCATAGCTGACATAAGATTGGAGGGTTGGTTAGCGCTATATAAATATACATGTGTGTCCACACACAGACGTGTGTGTATACATACGTACAGAAATATATGTATTGGTAAAGACATCTCTTTAGTATCAAAACATAGTTTCAAAATAATAAAAATAGTTCAAGTATTTTTAAAAGTAGGAGTACATCCATAGAGTAAGGAGATGTCACTCAAGCTTTTTGTCTTCATAGACTTTCAGCTGGTTATAGTAGCATCCCTCCCGCTTTATAAGATATCCTGTGCTGAATTTTTGCATCTCACAGAAAACAGAGAAATGTCTGATCCCTACATTGTTCTTCACGTACTTTTTTACTCTTGTTGAGCACATGCTTAAGCTCAGAGTGCTCACTGTGCCTGCTGCATCCGCAGAGCATCTTCCCACCCTTGAGCTGGAGCTCTGAAATGCTGTCAGGTTTCTTCTTACTGCCAGAAGTGGAAACTTCACTGCACCTTGAAAAGAGAAGATAGCACACTATCAGCATATTATACTGTTAAAAATTAAAATAGGAAAATAGTGTGCATATTTAAATTAGGCTTCTCTGTGATGCAGTTTCTACACATGGCTTTTAGGTAATCTTCAGAAAGTATGTTTGGCATCCTCTTTATTCTGGGTTCATTTATTTTATGGTACGTCTATAATCTCAAACATATTCTTACAAGAAAACAGTTACTGCTAGTGACAAGCCTGTATATTCTGGGTGAATCTGGTACCCTAATAAATGTACAATTTACAAATCCTTCTCCATGCATCTCAGAAATCTAAAGAAGCCAGCATCTGAAATGTTCTTTTTTGACTTGTTAGTAAAAGCATCAATCTCTAGTTATGAACATTCTCTCGAAACAGACTCCAGCTGTGTCTAGTAGTACTAGGTCCCAACCACCCAAGTCCTAGCTCCTTTTAGCCCTTGGTTTCCATGCACAAGAGCAGCCTTTATTAAAACAGGGCAACAGAACTGAATTCTCTTCAGAGAAAGTGTTCATTCCCAGAGTAGAGACTTTCTCCAGTTAAAGAAGCAGCAAGAAAAGATATCCAGATGATTTTCAGTCCCTTTGGAAGGATACGGCCTTATTTTATTATTGTATTAAAACCAGTGACTGCTTTACTGCTGAAAGCTAGGCACCTTAGCCATATTTACTTTGATACTGATGCTTTTTATGGTACTGGTTGTTTCCCTTCTCTTTCCTCTGAACGTGTGATAAGCTTTATTTTACTGTCTCCCCCCCCACCCCCCTCCCAGCTTTTGCATTTGAAGTTCTGAAAACCTTTTCAGGAATGTGGGGCAGGGTTTGCAGAGCATCCTTTGTTTCTTCAACAGAGCCCTTCTTCCCATTTTGAGTCTTGGAAAGGATCTAAAAATCAGGAGGCAACAAACTCTGTTACCAGCATAATGAATCTTATATTCATAACTGTTAAGTATACATCCTTATTTTACCAGAAAGCTGGGTCACTTGCCTGAGGAGGGGCCATGGATTCCCACAGCTTATTGTCATTAGTTGGTGAAGCACCTTTCCTGTTTGTTCTCAATATTGCTGACAATGCAAACTTACCAGGGTTTACTAGAAAACCATTTGGATAAAAGTAGGTAAAATTCAGTGACGCCTAAACCAATGAATACTTTGCACTTTGCTTTGTCATTTTTTAAATTTTCAGTGAAAGATATCTAAATCATCTTTCAAGATGTCATAATAGACTTGTCTGTCTTAAAGGGGGTGGAGCAAGAAACAATGACAGAAATGCTCAGTCTGCTAAGTCCTGGTTTTGAGAGCTGGATGTACCTTGTCCTATCCAATTTTGGTAGCTGCTGCTAATGATACAATGGAGCAGCAAAAGCGCCTCTCAAAAATAAGGCACCAACAATGAAAGAGATCAGTAACATATAAATATGAGATTTATTTACAATTGGTTTACAATTAAGAATGTTTAAGTATTGTGGTGGTCAGTTCAATAAAGGAAATTACTGTCTTCTGAGAGAATGTTTCAGTGCTCACAAAAAAAAGTGAGAGAATGACAGCTCAGTGGATGTAGCAGCCCCAGGATCCCTCCAAATGTTCATTGTGGGATTCTGATGAAAGAACAACATTTTATCATCAAGATTCTGGTTTCCATTGTAGAGTCCTGTTGACTTACAGCAGAGCAAATGGTTTAGTTGAAAGACAATAAAGGCTTTGAATTTTTTGAGATATTCTTAAACCTTATTTTTCAGAAAGGAAAGATCACATTGCCATTATTGAAAAGAGTCCCAAAATATATTTTTTAGCATATGAACTTTGCATTGTGAATGAGTTTTCTTTCTGAGTCTGGCTAGTGTGGTAGGTGAATGATTAAGAGTTGTTTAGGTGTAAAAAAGGTGCAATAGTGCATTCAGGACCTATTTTCATGTGCTGTATTCTTTTCAATTTTCAATTGCCCAGTATCACTGCACCTAGCCATATGGCTTTAAAAGAGACAGAACATAGCTCAGTCATGTCACTGAGTGCTCAGGATCAGATGTGGAGATGGGCAATATATGAAAAAGCATATTACTTAAAATTGTCCCAGTATGGGAGACTGTTTTTAAGATACAAGGGACAGATGGTTGTTAATAATGGGAGGGCTGTTTCCCGGATGAAATATCTGATGTTATTAATGTAGTTAAATTTAATAAACAAAAGGCAGAACGATTAAGTAGGATTTCCATTTTCAAAATAAATTGAGAGCTAATCAGTGAAATCAAGTGGACGGAGTGATTTTAGGCTCAAATGTAATAGAGGTTTGGGGTATATTTTAGACAATCATGCAAAAGTTAAAAAAATGAATTCCAAATTAGATGAGAAAAAACACTTGGAAGGAAAGTTCTGTCAAAGTGAGTGATTAAGTATTTTTTAAGGAATGCCTGAAGTAAGCAAAGATCTTGAAAGAAACAAAACCAGCTTGATCTGCAAAGAAGGCTACCTCCTGGATGTTTGAAAGTGTGGGGTTATAGTGACAGTTAACTTGAGTTGAATTAGATCATTAACAAGAAAATGTTACTTGAGTTTGTAAAGAAGCTTCGAGGGGAAGAAAACTAGAACTATTGCGCAGTGTGAATGGGCAAATGATATTTAATGTAATGCAGGTGTGGTCTCAACCCGAAAAGTGTTAAGTTTTCAGTAAAAATAAAATATTAGGCAAGGGTCTGAAAATAAAAATAAGTAAGTAAAAGGGTATTAGGTATATCTGATAAATTAGCACATAAAATAAAGAGTAAAGAATGCGACTTGCAGAGTAAATGGCTTTGGAGAATACTGGCAAATGCTGCTGCATGGAACAACTTTTCAGTCTTAGTTCGTGGCTGATAGCATATATGTGAAGGAGGAGAAATGTAGTACCTGTAATTAGATTAAGAGAAAAAAAGTGGTAGCAAAGCAGTTATGTAGGTTGGCTGTTGTTCGTGCAGGGCTTCAGAAGAGGAAAAAGCAAGCGAGTGGTGTAACTTTGGTACAGGGCTTTTGTTAAACAACAGACTGTGCCCAGCTAAGCTGCTAGCCTTTGTAAATATACGTTAAGGAAATGTGTTAAGTCTGTCTGGACCTAAGTAAATCATCTGATGTAGTGCCACAGGAGATGTTGTGAAATAGAAAGGATGGGGATTAGTGAAGTATAATAATTATAAGTTGAATTGAGAAATGCAGATTTTAATGAAAGAATTTTCTTAAGTGGAGTTTGTGATGGAACTGATCTTACACAATACTTTCATTTGTTGTCTTGCCACAAAGTGAGAAACTTCAGTAATAGATTTTAAGAAGAAAAAATGTTAGAATATCAGATACCGCATGTTACTACATAGAGAATATGCATTATCCAGTGCAAGGAGACTCAGTTCAAATAGGATAGGTCATTTCTGAGGAAAAGAGCAACAGCATGAAATAGTATGAAATACAGTATTGTACTAGCAAGGTTTGCTACTGTAAACTGCAAACTTCTTTTGTAAATAAAAATGGAGAGTAAAAATGTAGGAGTGTTGGTGAATGACGGCTGTGAAACTGCAAGCTGATGTGGCATGATTATAGACTGTTTCAAACAAGATTTTTTTGATAGTGAAGAAAACCATTGTCCAAAGAATAAACTGGTTATACTTTAAGTATGCTTATCTACAGCTCCTGTCCCTTCTTTTCCATGTGTAAGGAGGACTGTTTTAAACAAAACAGGGAATAATGAGCCTCATTTCAGGCAAAGACTGAAAGAACTTGATTTCAGTAAGCAGAACAGGGCAAAAAGATGCGTAATGCTGTCTGTAAATGAATTATGGAAATACTCAGGGGCATAGAAGAATTACCAAGCTAAATGACAGGTTGGGCAAGAATAAATAAAAAAGGATGTGGATAAATTTCATTTGGAAAATAGATTATTGTTCCTGGCTTTTGACAATCCTTCAATAGTAGTTACTATAGAGAGGAAGGTTTCCTTGTAATCCTCAGTTTCTATGAACGTCGCTGATCTGCGTATCAACAGCCCACAGGATGTAAAACAAGATGTTTTGCAGACGTGTTAAGTAGTTTCAGAGGAGCTTTAAACACGTGCTAGGACAAAAAGTACTGATACCATACAGTCACAAAATAAATGACCTTTTATATTCTTTGGCTTAAAAATCAAACTCATCTATTTGTATGGTATGCATCTATAACCTTATACTAGTAAAACTGTGTTTAGTTAGGTCCTCAAACCAAAACTTCAAGTGAAATTAAATCTTGGATTTTCAGAACATTTAGACTCCAAATTGAACATGGAGGCTCATTGTCTCTCTTGCCAGCTGTAAGAATTTGATGATGTAAAGTTGAGGCTTACCTATGTAAGTTTTGTAGTAAACTAAAATTGCAATATGTGGTAAAATCAATTGCGATTCTCATCAATATTATGTTATTTATTATCAGGGTTTGTCTTGTAATAAAAGTGTTTTCTTTTTGTATTAGGTGGATCAAATGAAAATGGAAGCAGACAACACACTTCAGATTCTGATGGAACATTTATTTCTTACAGGTTGGTAGTTTTTTATATTTTCTAGTTTTTAAAAGTTTGAATATAATAAGCAGCATAATATATTTAAAACAAAAGAACAGATCCATGTATTTTAAGAGTATTGTACACACTAAATTGCAACAGTCAGGAGACTAAAGGATGTGAAGGATTTCATTAAGTAATGATTTGAAAAGTTTTCTGCATTTTTGTTTTTTTGAGAAAGCTGTTCAAAATGCTTAATTAATGAAAGTATGCTGTGTTTATAAGCCTAAATAATTTTAAGGGATTTTTTTTCCCTCCAAGGTATGGAATAAAGTAGAAATTCTCACCTAAACTCACAGCACCTAAGCTAAACACTGAAATACTTAACTCACCAAGGATCACCTTTCTGATCTTCTCCAAAGTAACTGGATCTATGATCCACATAGAACTCTGTTTCAGGTCAAAAACCAGAGTCAGGATTTCTTAAATTTTAGGTTTTCTGATGGGAAAATAGGGTTTCTGTTCTGTTGGTCGTAAACACCAGTTAAAGAAACATGAGGCTGAGTAACTTTCTGCAGCACTGTCACTGAACTTGAGTCTTGCTTGGGTACATACCAGAGGGGATCTTGCAGCTGAAAGCACAGAAGAGTAATCAGCAGATGTGTAGGTCTATCTTTCAGGCAGCAAAATGCTTCCTCTGCTACAGATGCTAAATCCGTGTCCTTGTGACTGGTAATTTAATAGTGAGATTTGTGCTAACCAGAACGACTGCATCTGATTTTGAAGCTTAAGTACAGCAAAATGAACCAAGCTTACCTCATGATTATTTTGAATTCATTTAGAGAACAATAATGGATGGCATCTTTTTAATTTTTTTGCTTATAGTCTACTGGAGTCTGTACTTCAAAGAGGTGTAGGCAGGCAGGAGAAACCTGCCTGTTTGCCTTGCCCTGGGAATATTGCACCATCTTGCAGGCAGTGAGCTATGCTCGGCTCAAGGAGCCTGTTGTGGGCTGGTGACTGAAAGGCTGCTGAGAAGATCAGGGAGAACACAGCCTGGTCTTAAGGATGCTGAAAAGAAAGAGTTTTTGTAAGGACCTAGAGGGAACAGCAAAGAGTTTGTTGCGATTCAAGCACTCAGAAGAAACTTCTGGACTGAGAGCAAGGTTGGAAAAAACGGTGTACCTGTAGGGACTCAGTGGGACAAAGGAGGTTTGATTTACAAATCTTTCCTTTTTTCTGTATCCTAGTAAGTCTGCTCTAATGAAACCTACTTTGTGATGATATAAAGCCCTTCAAGGGTAGTTAGCAGGTTCACTTTGAGAAAAAATATGTTAGCAAATCCATTCCAGGTTTCTGCCTGACTCTATTTCTCTTCCTATTTGTTTTCTCTATGCATGCAACATACTATCTAAGTTAAAAGAAGGGCTCAAAAATACCACCCAGAATAACCTCTGTGGTTTTTAGGAGAGAAATGTATATAGATACAGAGACCATGAAGCAATCTCTGAAAAATAGGCAAGAAATAATTTAACCAGATCAGCAGAAGAAAGGAGTTGAGAGTTCTCTCTGCCATTAATTACAGGACATTTATTCTTAAAAGTCATCAACACTTGAAAAAGAAGCTGCCAGCTCCAGATAGGCTCTGGTTCCATGATTGTGTAAGCTGTGGTGCTGGGGTCCAACTCTTTCTTCCTACCGCTTCTCTGCTTTGCAGTAGCACTCTGAGTGAGAGAGTCCAGAGAGCTAACCTAGGCAAACCTATTCATTCCTTATAGGGAGAGGTTTCTGATGACTTGGTTCACAGCATTCACCTGCCAGAGGTTCAGATGGGTATTTGTGCCAGTGCAAGGAGGGTAGCTAGAATGGACAACTAAAAGAAAGTGGAAGGACAGAGCATGGTTCCATTTACTTAAGACAGCCTAAACTGTAGTGAATCCTCGGACATCTTTAATGCTCCACAAATAAGTGGAGGCTAAAGCCGGTCTCTTGTCTCCATACTCCTTAGTCTAAAGTGGATGTAATAAATACGACTTTGGCTACATTGCTGTGACTTCACCAGAATAATAATCATATTCTCACAGTGAGGATTACAGCGCAACTTACAAAACTGAAGTTAATTAGTATTTTAAAAGTGGTCCCATATATCTCTGCCAGAGTATTATTGTTATAATAGAGGCAAGATGATAAAGCAAGATAGTGCAGTATATATATGTGGGGAGTGAGGTATATTTATGCACATATATATATATATATATATAACAGAAATCTCTGACTTCCAATAGTTGGCAAGCTACCACTGTTATTAAGTAGCATTATAGCGTTTAAGGTGTAAAATGAATATTTTCTGCTCAGTGACAAGTAACTCCCATCATATAATGAGACTGGCTGTAAATTTGCTGGTTGGGTTGAATATTCTGTTGATAGTTATAGTTCTGGGCTGCATGTTAAGTAAAAATGAGCAGCTAATACCTTATGAAAGGCACAAAGTGAATCTTAAACTGCCTTGAAAGGTAACGATGGTAAATGGTTGTTATTTCTTTAAGGACTCATTAGAGATTTGGACTTACTTTAGTATACTGTCAATGAATATTGTTATAGTAAGTTAGTAATATGGTAAAACTGATGATAATGTTATTTACCCAGTGTGTTTCAGTCTTTCTTATTTAAAAAATACTGGCTAGTGAGGTTTTTGCCCTAGAAGAGGCAAAGGCATCTTTGGATCATGGTGTACATGTTGTGCCTGCAGAAGGCTAATATATACAAAATGATACTGAAAATTTTTACTGAAACAAAAGATGTTTTATGCTTTATCAGGAGCAGTCTCTCTGCAATTCATTTAGAAGAAGAGAAGACTCCGAATGTTTAAAAATATTTGAATGTGAATATGTTTTGCTATTAAAGTGCTCTTTCGAGCATATTGTTTTAATAACAATAAGAAAAAAAGGGGGGGGTTGGTACTTGATTCCAACACTTTCTATTTTAAAGGACAATTTTACACTTTCCAGTACAAGCTTCTGAGTGTGTGTGTGTGTTTATTAATAAAGGATGTCTGATCATTGTTCTCTCATATATTTACGATGCTCAGAACTATTTGTGCAGTTTTATTTTTAATAAGATAGTGTCACCTTAGAATTTGTGACTCTTGTTTGTGTTGGTCATGGCACAGATTTAATGCTGATTATGTTCAGTGAGCGAGCATTTCCCTTTAGGTCATAAAGTTTGTAAGTAATGTAAGTGAAAAGCACATGTGACTGGCACATATTTCTAAATCAGAGTTTGTGAATGTGTCCTGTGAGGTCATGGAGAATTTTCTAGTTGGTCATCAGGCTCTGACTGAAGTATTCTTTGTGCACTAGGTAAGATTTCCTAATAAGAAATTATGAAAATTTTGTCCTAGAACCATGTCATCAAGAGTAGAAGCTCACTATTAGAAAAATTTGAATAAGAATTTAGAGGAACTTTAATCTTTAAAGCATGAGAAACATGAGGAGAGTATTTCAGCTCCACTCTAGTGTGTTATTTTACTGCTTTGGTTAAAGCCTTTTCTGGATGTGCAAGTTGTCCAGACTTCACCAGAAGAAAAAGAAAACTATGAGTGGGTCTATAGTTTCAGCATCTGCAGTGCAGTGCCACTGTAAGGTAGAAATACTGTCTTTCTCCTGCCTTCCCAAGGGCAGCTGACCTTCTCCTCGCCAAAGAGGTGAACCCCTTGCCAGCACATATGACTACAGACTATTACATTAATCTGTTTAGCCTCAGTACCAGCTGCTTGCATGTTTTTAATTATCTTATTAGATGGTATAACAGTGACCTATGAAATAAAATGAAGGTGAGTATTTTTTAACTTTATTTTACAGGCTATTTTTCCAAATATATTTTAATGACCTAATTATGACTTTTAGGGAGAGCCATTGATGCAGACATTCAATTTGGCTGATAGAATCTAACATCTCAAGGACACTTATTTTCTTCCAAGGTGGATTCATACATTAATACTGCTTCTAATAAATATATAGCCTAAAAAAAGATCACTTTTCATACTTGTGTTGTTAACTTACTTTATGATTCAGGAACCTATGACTACTATGCTGGATAATTTCTTGATACATCTCTGCACTTTGTATGTAAGTTTAATTTCTACTCTGTGTATCAAGATAAAGTTCCTTCCCTTGTGGATCAAAATCCATGACAAGTGATGATTGCTCATAGTTGTGGGTTATATAGACAATGTATATTCCTCCTCCTGCTAATATTTCAAATAGGCTGAAGATCTAGTGTAAGAAAGACTTTCATTTTCTGTTTTTGTCCCTGACTTCTTACAGAATCTACTTACCAGATGTTTTCTTTCTTACTGCAAAAAAGCAATGTGGTCCTGCTGGCTGAGGCATGTTTCTTGTGTGCCAGCCAACAACCTCAGGACTGATACTGAGCATGCAGAAGAAAGACGGCAAGGGGTGCAAGCTGTTCCTCACTGTTTCTATCCGCTTCCAAAAGTGGGTAGTGAAACTAGTTTGATTCTTCTTTGATCTGTGGCTTTTCTTGGCAGCTGAGCCTCTGTCCTCATATGTTAAATATAGTGTGAAGATGTCAGCAATTTATATACCTTCACCTTGTGGAAAAATCTGTTGGGAAGCAACAGATCTACATCTACATCTACACGAGCTTATTTAGTCTTGTTCATGTGCAAGTGATATTTATTTTTAAGCCACCCCTGTGCAGTTATATCCTATTATTTTTAACTTTGTCCATTCTGTGTCCACATATAATCAAGAGCTGTAAAGAACAAGCTTATTTCTACTGGGTTTTTCAAATATTTTGGGATACAAAAATTTGGGAATCGAAGGCAAAACAGTGAAGTGGCACTGCGTCTCCAGTCTGTAAGGAGGTTTCTCAGCACTTGCATCCTCCTCTCTTTCCACAAGGAAGTAGTAAAACTATCATCCATATTTGTTTTGTCTTACCTAGAACCATTTTCTAGATGCCACTGTGGTTCATGCCATTTATGTGCAAGGAGGCCTCTTTGCACCAAAAGTTCTGCTTGACCAACTTTATAACCTTGTGTGACTGGCCTGGTAGATAAGGGGAGAGCAGTGTATGTTTTCTTCCTGGACTTAAGGAAGGCCTTTCACACTGTCAGACATAAGATCTTCGAAGACAAGCTGTTGATATATGGGCTGGATAAGCACAGTGCAGGTGGGTTGAAAACTGTCTCAGAGGGATCAGTGGCACAAAGTCTAGGCAGCTAGTAACAAGTAGTGTACCCCAAGTG
>JBCJKH010047447.1:0-32842 GCA_039877255.1 Loriculus beryllinus
GGTTGACGGGGGGCCAGGGTTTTTTGGGGCTTTTTTTTTTTTTTGATTTTGAGGGGTTGGTTTTTTTTTTTTTTTTTTTTTTTTTTTTTTTTTTTCAGTTTTTGTATGCGGGGGTTAGAGGAGAGGAATTGTGGATTTTTTTTCTGTCCTTGATCGTGTTGCTTTAGTGTAAAATATTTTTTAATAGATAAAAATTTAATTTGCTCTTTGATAGTTATTACTTTGGTATTTTAGCGCATGTTGAGATGAGTGTACAGTTTACCTACTGCTGGCATCTTGAAGAGAGTGTAAACGTGTTTTAGTAAACCAAAGGATGTGTACACATAGGCTTATACTGGCTTTTAACAAATATTTATACTCAGGGTTTCTTTATTGAGTTTGAATGCAGTTTTGCTGGAGGACTGTTAGTATGCCAGTGGCAGAATTTGGTGCACTGGTAGGATTTAATACCAATAGTGGTAATTAAGTCTGGTCCTTGGCAGTGTTCAAGGCCAGGTTGGAGGGAGTCTTGGGTGACATGGTTTAGTGTGAGGTGCCCCTGCCCATAGCAGAGGGGCTGGAATTAGATGATCTGAAGGTCCTTTCCAGCCTCAACTATTCTATGGTTCTGTATGTAGATGAAGAAGATCATAATTTTAAATCCAGAAGTTGGGAAGTTTAGTAGGAAATGTGTAAAGCTATGAAAGAATTTTCTTATTACTCTGAGTTTGCCAAATACTTTCTGTCAGTTTATCTGCTCTATCTTCACACAGGAAATTTACTGGTTTTGGTTAAAATTGGGTTTTAACTAATTTAAACTAGCGTGACTGTTAGTTCGCATAAATGCTGTGATACGATGTGTTTAGTTTCATTGCTGCTCACTAGATGCTACTTCTACTTGTAAATTTACCTGTTATTGTAGAATCATATCTGGTGTGTAGGAAGGTTGGTTATTTTTTTAAACAGCCAAACGAGTAAAGATTGCTTTGTTAAATGTGTGTGGTAGCTGCATGCAGTGCATATTTTATGTGCGTTTTTTATTTGAAAACTAAAATTTGAGGGGAAATTCTCCAACACAGATGCAATGCATCAATTTCTGTGTGTTTTTGCAGTAGGAGCTATGCGCTGTGCAAGTAGTGACCAAAGCAATTACACTACAAGCACTCCAGTTTTAACACTGTTAAACAGGGAAACGCGAGGGTTTTGTCTCTGTATGTGTTCCTGCAGCGTTATCAACCTCGCATTGTGTCACTCACAAGGAGTGGACTGAGCCTAATGTTATACCCTTTGTATTGCAATTTTTCCCTTTCTGAACATGATAAAACTCTAGGTACTCTCCTCATTTTTCTTATTTTGTTCTTAATGTCAGATGCATTCATGGTGTGATTGGTTGGACTGATTGGGTGACCAGTGGGATGATTTACTAAGTTTGGTCTTCCTTATTGGTTCCTAACAAGCTCTGTCTGGGAGTGTAGAAATTGCTATGCTTTAAAGTTGCTGAGGGTTATGTGCAATATACAGTACTGCTTTTAGCTATAGTTTGTTTGCTGTCAGTAGGACCTACCCTTACATATGGGATGTCTCCTCCCTGACTCCCCACCCTCAGGCTTTTAAGGAAGCCTGCCTAAAACTTTGTGCAGACAACTTAAAGTGTTGATAGGGCATGTAGTTCAGAACTAAATAAGGATTAAGAAAGAACTCATCAAGGTGGAGACTTGTCTCTCAGTTCAGAGTAGAATCCAGACCTACTGCAAAAATCGCTGACAGTAACAATTTTTGTGGTCACTTTCGTGGGTCAAAGACTTCTCCTTTAATTTAAGGACTGTAAGCAGGCTCCAGCTTGAGGTGCTGTGAAACATTTGCAGTTTTATGGTTATGAACACAGTGCTGGGTGACAAGGAGGTTGTTGGGTATTACATTGGGGTAGGCCAACCCTGAGACTTGTTGCATGCATCTTGCTTCTAGTGTTCTCTAAGTGCAGTTAGGAAGAGCTTTAAAGAACCAGGGTTGATCCTTCTGCTTGCTTTGTTGAGATATTGCTTTTGACAAATCTAATGAAGGTTTTGAGGTCTGTTCTTAATAGCAAATCTTAACCTTGCTTAACTTCTAAGGCAGTTGGCAGTAATGTTGTTAGTTGTCAGTACATTCTTTCATCATGTGGCTTCCTTTTTCTCATCAGACTTCCTGCTTATTTCACTTCTGGCTGTAGGTTCTGATTACTACAAAGAAGCTAGAAGTTCAGTGGAATTCTCAAACTTGTTGAATGTTCCTCTTCAATGATAGGTGTTTTTCTTCTGTTATTCAGTTTGTGCATATTCCCTGAAGTACAATTTCCTTGAACAATAGGCCAGCAAATGGTAGGCAATTTTCTAGAGGAAAGAACTCTTAAGTGAAGAAAACCTATTAACTTTTTTTTTTTTAACTTGTTCTTTGCTGCTTTGTGTAGTTTGCCTGGTCTGTTCTGTAGCTACCACCTTACTAGTAAGGCAGGGAAGCCCAAACATTTTCTAAATGTCTTTGCAAGCTTGTTTTGAGCAGTGATATATTTTGACTTCTGATTGAAACTGCTTGTTATTTCATCTGCTTAGGTATGCATAGGCAATTTTACTGTAGTGTCCAGAACAGATAAATACTGTTTACATTGGATAACTTTTTAAAGGTACATTTAATTCCAAGTTGCAGCAGACAATTCTGGCTAAATTTACTATCGCTAAGCTGACTAAACCTCAGTATTAAATTGGTACGTAATTACTATCAGGGTTCTAGATAAATTTGCTGCTAAGCACATGAATTAAGAGTCTGGCAAAATGAAATTAGACTTTGATAACAGAAACGTCTACTGCAGCTCTAGTAGAAGGTTTTATTTTATATCTAAATAAGTTGAGTATACTGAATTAAAATAAATAGATGGTTTAGACCTGCTTTATTTTAAGAAAATATCCACCACTTCTGAAATGCCAAGGGACATTGGTGGCCATTTCTGGCATTTAATTAATTTCATTAAAACTCCATTGCCTTGGTAAGTTTTAAAAATAAAGTTTTCTTAAACTCTTGAGAGTGAGGTATTTAGTATGTATATAGGAAGTTTAGCTAATCAATAAGCTTTATTTTTATACCTGAGTTTTAAAGTGTGTAATTTAAAATAAAAAAAAAAATCTTTAAATGATACTTAAGATGAATGCTTTAAATCCAAGTGTGCATCCATCCACCTTAGATGTTCAGCCTGGAGGTAAGAAGTGCCTTTATAGTTTAATGCAGTTCAAAGTCTGCTTTCTCTAGATCCAGGAGAAGATGAAGCACTAGGTATGATCATCAGGTGCTTCTTCCTTGCAGGATGAGCTGAGATTGCAGGTGCCTGAGTATTCCTCCTTGTGGCCTTGCCAGCTTAAGCAGTCCTTTGGTTGTGCCCTTTAAACAGTGTGTAGGTCCCCATGGTGAATAGAACTAGAAGTGATCCAGGTATGGAAGAAAGAAAAAGAAAGGAACCAAAAACCCACCTAAGCAAGTCATGTTCTGTCTAAATTACATTAAACATTGAGTGATTGCTCTTTTTCCACAGGTGGGTGGTGAACTGGCACCGTAGTGGTGGGGAGGGAGATAAACACATAAGCCGATATTGCTACTGAGACATGTTTTCCAGCTACTCTTAGCTGAGATGTTAAAGTATATCATATGCCATATCTGAATATTTAATTTGTTTTGTACTTAAATAGTTTGTATGTTGACCACGTTTAATTTCTTTAAATATTCATTGACGCCAGCAATAGTTTGTTCTATATACTCTGAGATTGATAGCTGCGTTTCACTTTTGTGCCTGAAAGCAGGAAATGCGATCCTGTAACTTCTTGAATATTATCGAGAAGAAGATAGTAAATGAGTATGTACTTATTTTAGCAGGTAGATTGCTAGAACAGTCAAACTCTTGAAACGTAAACACAGTTCTATAAAAGGCATGCTGTAAGAAATAAATGGCCTGGGTGTAATGGGCAAAATCCAGACTAACCAAATAGGATTCTTTATCAGCAGAGCAGAGAGCTTACGTCATTGTTTATGGGTTGCTTTCTGTAAATTAAACAATGCAAAACCAGCTGGAATGTGTGTGAAGTAGTCAGTTAGATGTAGATTATGCTTGAGTTTAGTACAGGAGAGTTAGAAAAATAAATGGAATACATTATTTTAATGATGAGTTATATTGCTTATATGACAACTAAACAGCTTTGATCTTTGTTATAAAATATATTTTTCAAGAATCTGAGTTCTTTATGCAGTCTTAAATATTTCTAGAGATTTCTCATGTGCTTTATGAAAAGCTTGAGAATTGCCTATTTGGATCAGTACTAAAGGCAAAGCTTTGAGATAACTGGGGCTCATGTTGGGGAGATTCTGGTGATCGTGCCAAGTGTGAAATCTTTTCAAGTATCTGCAGCTAAATCCAAGGAAAGAGTAATTTTGTAACTGCGGATATCAGTACAAGCAAAGTGCGGTAGTAGATACTGAAGGAGGAATTGTTCTGACCCTCCATTTGTAGTGAGAAAGCAAATAGGTGTGGAGTGCAAGCTGTTGTCTTTGTAGGATCTTTAGCCGTACTTGGCAGAGAGTTGTCTAGGTACAGTTAATCCTGCTTTTTGACAGTGGGATGAAGTGTGATGACCTTTCTGAATTGCTCCAATCTCTGTTTTCTGTGAGTTTATAAAACTTTCTTTACCGTTTATGTTTGTTACAGAGCAGTACCTTTGCTTATGTGGTCTGCTCCTTTCTTATCACAGCCTTCAGGACACTAGTCTTGGAGTATTTTTGTGGTCAGCCATTATTTTACTGATACGGAGGGAATACAGCGCTTAAGAAAAATGTTAATAGATTTGTTAAGGCCACGTAAAAATTGCAGTTTAACGCAGGATGGAATATTCTTTCATATGCAAATAATTTCCTCATATATTTTGTATCATAAAGGTGCTGTAAAAATTCTTTGAGCCATTGCTGAAAGAGCACTGTCAGACTATTACTGATTAGAACCAGTATAAAAGACTTGGCTGAGTTTGACTGTCCTCATATTTACTTTTTAGTTAAAGGTTAAGTAAGGGTAGGCAACACTCAAGCTCAATACCTAACACATACTCATTTTTAAGCAAACAAGAGTACATAGGATCTGAATTAGTAGCAATTTGTGGTAAGATGAGCTTTTAAATGTCGCTTTAAATGTTCTGGGTATTGCTACTAAACCTTTTTATTTAGATCACATCTTTAAGTAATTTTAATGTGTAAATTGGTATACAGTGACAGGTATATAAAAATGCCAGGACAGCAAATCACCAAAGCAAATTAATTTCTATAGGAATTGATTTGAGTCAAGGAAGGTTGCTGTATGCTGAAGTTGTCGTTAAAAACCATTGTGAAGCAACATTAGACATCATGAGAATGAGGTAGACTATCAGGTCTGTTAATAAGCATAATACGCCTCTGGGGAAGAAGAATAGGGAGCATACAATGAATGATGTAGCTGTGACTTGGGAAATAAAATATATTGCTCATTAGCTAGGCAAGCCTTGGTTTTGCATTATGATGTAACTGTTGAGGTTTTTGAGGGCAGACATCTTGATGTGTATAGGGTGTTTGATAATGAAAGCTGGGTGCTGCACTCTGCTTATAAGGCTACCAAGTATTTGATACAGCTGAATACTTCTGGGATATTTTGTTTGTTTGTTTTTGGTGAATTTTTACATCTCTGAACGTAAAATGAATGTCATCAAGCAGTTTATGGACTTTCTGTAAGTTATGTATATTATTAATATTACTGTTTTAATGTTTTACTAGTATAATACCTTGCAAATAAAGTTGTTTATCTTGTTGCATTTTAATGGGAGGACTGGATTTTTAGATATCTACAATTGAGAAATCACATAGTCTTATCTATCTAGTCCGGTATGTTGGAGTGTCTCTGCTAATGAATTTTTAAATTGGAAAAAAACTTGAGTATGTCTCCCTGCCTAGTTCAGAAGGTCTTTAAATCTTAATCCAAGTACTGGTTTAAACTATGCTACAGCGTATGCACTTGATAAACTAAAGAGTTGTTACCAACATGCTTCTCTCAGGAAAAAAAACATGTACCAGTGTAGGCACAGTTTTTATTTTATTTTTTTTAATTGTTATTTTTTGTTTTATTTTCTTGTGTATGTGTTGCAGCTGTCATTTCAGAATTTGTATAGATTATTATCACCTTTTGACTGTAGATTAGATTATATCTGATGAGATGTTCTCATTGGTGTTTCAAGTGGCAATCTATGAGTAGAAGTACTAAATCCTGAAACAGATTATGTAGCTAGAAAAAGAAAACTGAAACCAAAGGAACTCAAACCGTGTGAGCATTTACAGGTGCTATATATTAGGCATGCTGGGAATGTGAGCCTAAGGAGTTTCTGATGGTGTGCTTTTTTGCAGGGTGGGGATGGTATTTAGCAATTGCAATGATCATTGATTTGCAACATTCAGCAGTGATCCGTCTTTCTGAAAATGTGGTGCATCTCAGTCACTGGAGTTGTATGTGAACTTGAGATTGGTTCAGCTTTATATAGAACTTTTTATTGTTTGCAGTACACATTTGATAGGATTTGGGTTTCATTTTCCAATTTTCTTTGTATAATTTGTCTTCTGATTGTATGCAGCTTTGAATCAGCTTTGTATTGTAAATTGTTTGTATGTTTTCAGTGGCTGCATCAAACTGATGGGGTTTTAAGTTGGTGATTTAAAAATAATTATATAGAACATTATGCTTCTTTAAACAAACAATCATCCTGGCCTTATTTTTGGAACATACTCTGAGGCTATGGCTCCGTGTTACCTCAATTACTTTAGGAAAGTGTGTTCCAGGTGTATTAGTCTGTAAGACCCACTTGCTTTAGGTTTGAAGTGGATATTTTACCTACTGTGGTTATGGAAAAAACACTGAAATAAATGTGTTATTTGTTTGGGGAATGAATGCCTCTCTTTCCATGGAGAGAGGTAGAAAACTGAGAAGGTCGAGTCAGATTATCTCATGGCCCTTCCATACATTAACTTGTGTAGCCAGTGGTGATTGAGCTCTTAGTGTTGTGGGTCTTTCCCATTTGTTCTTAAAATGACTGATGTGAAAGCAAAGCCCAAAGCACCTGCCTATTTTTGTCTTCTGTTTGAACCTGAAGGCTGCTTATCTATTAATACCTTTCTGAGTTTGTGAGGTATACTGTTTAAGTTGGATTTCTTAGATTCGGAGAGGTTGTGGTAATCAAACTAATACTGCTTTGGTACGATGGCTTTTCTCCTGTTTGGGAAATAAGTTAAGGTGCATTGCTTAAATGGGGGATTTTGTACCTGTTGCTACCTGATGAGTTGGAGGTGGAAGACACCAAAACCCCCCCAAACAAACAAATTGTTTTGGTATATTAAAATGTAAATTATAAATTCTTAGAAAGGAAATAAAGTGTATGTAAGATTGACTTGATTATATGATTGTGGCCAGTAGCCTTTCCTGTCTCTTGCTTCTTCGTAGTGTAAAACAGTTGCAGCCTGAAAGTGTTAAATTGTATTTATTGGTCAGTTGTCCTACTCTGGCATAAATTGAAGCATCTAAAGGTTACTTGTCTAGTAAATTCTGTATGCAGTTATCTGTAGGATTGCTGGCCTGTCTTACAAGTGAACAGCTTTCTCTTTTGTATTTGGGAGTAAGCTAGAGCATCTGGCTTTGTCCAAAGCAAACATCCTGAGATTTTGTTTTAACATTTAGCCTTGTGATCTGTTCAGTTGTTTGTTTGCATTTCTTACAATTTTTCTGCATTTCTGATACTGTTTAGAAAGCTAGTGTAGAGAAATGGTTTTGGCACACCTTTTCTTCTGGTTGTGGTTTTATCCGTTGTTATTTCAACGAAGTTCCAGGGTTTTTTTCAGTTTGAGCAAGTCTTGTGTGCTATGTACTACTGAAGTGACAATTCAAGACTGTCCTGAAAAATTCAGGAATACTTTAAAAATAAATGACTTAGTGTTTTGATATGAAAAGAACTGGGCTAAATACCTAATTACAAGTTTAAAAGAATTTTCTTATCTGTCTGTCACCTTACTGGTATTTTCAAATACAACTTAGTTATGCAGCCAGTGCAGTAGAGGTGTTTGTGAAATAAGAGTCTTTCAGTAATTTTCTGAAGGCTTCAATTAGTGGGTTTTTTTATTCTATTTTTTTTTTCTTATGGGAGTGATTTGATTGTTCTAGACATTTCTGTTCTGAAAGCATCACTGTCATAGAATCATAGAATAGTTACATAATGTCATAAATGGTTTTCTGATTAATCTTTGTTTCTTCTACCAGTTGGATTAATGGAATGACTGCGAATTGCCCTGAGCATTCTAATACAAGATGGAAAGTATCTTGAAATAGTGTTAGATATTTTTTCTATTGGTTGTCTTTATTGTCATTTTTTCTTACTCAAAAAACCCCTATTTTCAGTTGAAGTGGAGGGTAATAATAGAGGGTAGAAATATAGCAATATTCTTGCATGTTGGAAGAGTGCTATTTAATCTTTTTTATGTGGGTGGGGAGTGTGTATAAACTCTAGAGGCTCAGAAGGAATTTTGGGTATGCAAATGTGTATTTTTGGATTTCTAGGAAGAAAATTAACTCTATCCCAGCTGAAACCTGGACAAACTGAACAGCTTTTTATTTTATATATGAGAAGGTACTGAGATTTTAATTTATCCGGGTATATTAGCCATGAAAGGGGGCAAATACTGGAACAGGCTGCCTGGAAATGTTGTAAAATGTCCATCATTCAGATGGAACTTACCTGAGCAACCTGATCTAATCAGATCCACTTCTAGCAGCATTTGGACTAATGAACTTCAAAGGTCTTTTCTAATGTAAATATTCTATACTTCTGGTAGTTCAAAAGCCCAGTCTATAGCATGGAATGCACATCTGTTAAATCTGGAGTTTAATTGAAACAAAAATGCATGATTGTGAGTCTAAAGTTAGTGTGTATGCTGCAACTTAGATTCTTTGCAAACAAAATGTAAAGCCTTTTTCTTAATCCTGTTTCAAGTTTAAATACAAAATGGTTTCTGAATCCCAAGGGAAAATGAGCTCATCTTATGCTGATGAGTAATTTTTTTTTTTTCTTTTGTGCTGTGAAATCCCACTATTAAGAATAACATCACGGTATTTCTCTCACAGCTGATGATACTGCTTTGCAAGGGTCAGTACAAAATCCTGTGCTACATATTAGGGAGGAATCCATGTTCTTCTTTTTTTTTTTTTTTTTAGCAATTTTGCATGAACATAATACTGGAGAAATGGTATCACATTTTCCTCACTGGTGGGGACAAGGAGCAATGGTGGTGTTACACTTCTGTGAAATATGTGAGCCCTTTTATTGAGCTCACAAGCCTATTAGGCTAGAATATTGTTCTTCACTCTTATGTTAGAGAAATATCATGTGGGGGCTTTGCACCTTAGGTGTCTTGCAATCATTTATGAGGAGGGAATATCTACTGTTACGGGTGTGACTTCGCAGCCAGTGAAGTATGTGTAGTCCATTCAAGTCATCACAGAAGGTACATCACATTGATACTAGGGGATGTAGTCATGCTTGCAATTTTCTAAATGCTTTGAATTGATTTACAGAGTATGGTAATAACCTGTGTTTATTCATTTGCATAGGTAATGGAGAGTTTTTCCAGTTTTTGTCAAGCAATGACTTACAGACAACTACTTTGACAACTAAAACTGATGGCAATGATGGCAAGGCTGAACACCTAGAATATATTGCTTTTGCATTGGTTCCTGTTTTCTTCATCATGGGTCTCTTGGGGATCCTGATCTGTCATGTCCTTAAGAAAAAAGGATATCGTTGTACAACGGAGGCGGAACAAGTAGAAGAAGAAAAGTTTGATGAAAAAATAGGTAATCAGCAAGTCTAATAACTTCCTATTTCTCTACATTACAAGTACTATGGAATAATTTATTGTGAGACTTCTGTCATTTCTCTGTCTATATTTGTCATCAAAACAATATTAACGAAAATATTTTTGTTACCATTATATGTCCGTTGGGTTTTGATCTTTGCCAGTCAAAACTAGGAGTGTTCCAATTTCCCATGCAAGTCCTCTAACTTACAGAGGGATCAAAGTGTCCAGTATATTTGTTTGCAGCTGTACACTGCAGTCACAGTCACCAGACTGCTTTTCTGCATTCCACATGCTGTTAGCAACAAAATATTACTACGCATAATTTCATCTGAGAAGGATAAAAAGCCCTGCCACATGAAGCCTAAAATCTTAGTTTTGTGTTGAGAGTCTTTGCTCCTGTTGTGCTGTCATTCTCATCTCCCATCTCATTATAAAACAGCCTTTGGACTGACTGTCTACTTTCTGTGTATGCAATGTGTACTGCTTCTATTTTTTTTTCCTAAAGATACCAATTTTTGTTCTAATTTTTGTTTGTGCTTTTATTTTTATGGTTGCTTATTTCAACTCTTACTTGAAAACAAAACAAGAAAAGAATGCTATCCCTTGGGAAGGGCTATAGTAAGCCACTGTAGCATTTGGCTAAGTACATATAAGTGTCAAGTCACTTGTAAGTACTTCGGGCTTCTTCCTTTCTCCTAAGTAATTACTGTCAGTAGGTTCATAATAAGTGCAAATTACACTTTGCACTTTTTGGCTGTGTGGTAAGGGTAGAGCAATGTGGTATAGTAATGATGTGTTAGCATGTTCTTAAGCAATTACTGCCTGGGGCATGCATGTAGGGAATGGAACAGGCTGATCTGTTAGTTCACCTGCTTGGTAACAGCAAGGTGAGCAGTCATGATAGGAGGATAACTTACAGGTTTTGGGGAGGTAGCTCAAAGTTGCATTGCAAAGTTGCCTGTATTAGAATGAAGGTGGAGCATGGGTATAGAGATGTTGAAGCCACTAATTTACTAGTACCAAGACAGATTTAGGATCTCACCTATCAAACTTGCCTCAATCCTGTGATACTTCTTTTTATTTTTTTTTTTTTTGATTTTTAAAGCTAGTCATAATTATTGGGAAGGGCAGAGCTGTGCCTCCTCATAGTTCTGTTTTTCTCTCCCCTCTTTCTCTGCCTTCTGAAGTTTTTCTGGAGAAGCTTCCAGTATTGTTAATAGGTGCAATTGATTCCAAAAGTATTTAGTCATACGGTTTCTTTCTTAAATTCCTTGCTCCTGCAAAAAATCAAATGTGGTGGAAAGCTTAAGTTGAATCCCTCTTATTCTAGAAACTGATAATATCTATTTTAAAATAGTGACTTGGGCAGACTAATGATTTGGTTTGTTTCCCCTCGCTATTGTTAGGATGAAAAATACTGTTGTCTTGTCTCTTCTTTACTAGATATAGCAGGAGTTTTGACATGTGCTTTTGAAAATTCAACTTTAATTCAAGTTACTCAAGTCTTAAATTAATATGTTAGAGCTGATGTCTAGACTCCATAAACTTGTGTTTGTATTTTTTCCTGAATAAGGACTAGAAAGTAGTCTCTAAGCTTGCCCTCGGAAGTGACAATAGGTCTTGTCTGTCTTTTGAAGTAATTTCTTCTGGTGTTTGCTTTGGTTTTAGCTTGGGGTCATGTTTTTACTTTGTTTTAAAATAACTTACTTCTTGATTCAGAAGGCCAAGGTATTCATAACATATTTATTTCCTTACACAGAAATGAATGAAACAATACATGAGAATAGTGACACTGTGGGACAAATTGTTAACTACATTATGAAAAACGAAGGTATAGTATTGTGATGTTCAAGTTATGGTGTTCTATGACAAATAATTTTTTTTTTTTTCACATATTCTGAAGTATGGTATGTTCATGTGTTTTTATTTAATAACCATTTTGTACATGCTTAACTCTTTGAGATTGCCTTTAGAAGGCAGTAACTTCAAACAAAATAGGGAAGGTTTTGCTTACCTGAGAATTATTTTGTATGGTAAGTTTGGTTCATGCCTTTCTTGATACTTTAACTATTTGGGTGGTTTTTTTTTTTTTTTGTTTTTTGTTTTTTGTTTTTTTCATTTTTAGTTCATCCTTTTGTTTGTGAATGAGAAGCTCACGGTTGCTTTCTTAGTGGCAATGTTTAAAGCATTTGGAAATGTTTTTTTGTTTTTTTGGTTTTTTTTGACCAGATTAAACTTCTTGTCATGAAATGATTTTTGCAGCTGTTCTCTAAAAGGATTGAGCATAACTGAGACTATAGGGTAGACTAGCATTAATTTTATGTGCTGTGTGTGCAGAATAAAGGATAAAGAAGATGATATGACTGCAAAAATAAAATCAAAGTTAAGCAGCCCATGGAATGCTTGGTTAGCTCAGAGCTCACTTGCCTAGTAGAAGAAACATTTAGGAGACTGCATGTTTTTATAGCACAAGAACCTGCAGCCTTTTAATTTTACATTTGTGTAAACTGAAGTTCTCTGAAGTGTTGAGCTAGCTCCCGGTTATTTTTGAATGATGACTAGTCCTCTGGAAAAGTTTATTTTTGGGTTGGTTTGTGGGGTTCTTTTGCTTGTTTTCTGTTTTTTATTTTTTTTTGTTTGGTTGTTTTTTTGTTGTTTTAGTTTGTGTTTTTACTTAATAACTGTCAGGGCTTTGAGTTTGTGTATTTTTCGTGGAGTCTGGGATTAGGTGTAGCCCATATGTGTTTTAGAATATGTGAGCAGTTGGTTGGTTTTGGCTGATAATCAATTTGCATTTTGTAGGGCTCAATTAAACCAGTGTTTTGTTGTGTGAAGTTGCTTTATATATCTATGAGGTGATGGTAATCCTGTGGTCAAGTGGATGTTTTAAACTTTTCAGCACCTTGTCTGGGAGTGTTGTGGAGATGGCTGTTACATGGGTTAATTGGGGCAAAGCTTTTGAGTGCAATATGAACAGTACTTTTAGTAGCTCATGTTAAGAAAATCACATAGAATTATATTAACAATTGGGGTTTTTTTGCATAGTTTTCTCTTGTGCCTTTTTGGAGATTTCTTTCTTCTAAATGAAGTTTCTTTGAAGACCTTTAATTTTGCTGTTTGCTCTTTCTGAAGTTAGAGTTGTGCACTTCTGAAGAATTCTGTTTATTCTCATTGCAGCAAATGCTGATGTGTTAAAGGCCATGGTAGCAGATGGCAGTGTCTTTGAACCTGAAAGGTAATTACTCATCTTCTTAATGCATATTTCCTGAGGCAACAAATAATGTACCTTTTCCAAGGATTTTATTTCCTGAGTACATCAGTTCCTTGATTTGCCAGCTAAGACAATAATACGTTGATTTCCATTGATTTACGTTGATTGTGGTGTTTCTGAGTCAACTCACTTTTAATGTATGCCTGGGTTACTAACTGGCTCTTCTGGTTATGTGTTCTGGGTGTGTGATAAGGGTTCACTGCTTTTTTCGGTTAAGTATTTACAGAGGCTGCAATACTTGTTTACTTCACGGTGAAGTTACTTACAATTTGGTTTAGTCTAAAGTTCCTCTGATTTGGAAAAACATAAGCAGCACTCGGTTCTTTTGTATGGATGATAACTGGAAATAGACATTTCTTTCTGTGTCTCCTGGTTTACTTTTTTCTTTATAATCATGGTAATATACGTTGACTGACCCACCTCTTACTTTTTTCCCTACACATTTGGAGAATTACATAGAGAAAGTAGTTCATCCCTTGAATTGCAGATGCATCATTTATGTATATCTGTACATAAGTACCTTTAATTAATACCTGTGCTACTCTACTTTTCATATGTAACCCTCTGTTCAAGGTAAAGAAGATGAAGGTTCAAACAGTACTGTATCACTAATAAAGTAAGTAGGAGTGTGTAGCTTTAGTAAAACAAAGGGTTGAGTATGCAACCATTTAAACTGTTAAACCACCTGTTTAATGTTGAGAGGCTTGGTTATTGTAGGAAAAAAAATGAATTTAAGGAGTTATTCTCAAGTACAGGACTTATTTTTAAACTTACAGTGCAGCAGGAATATTTGAATTTAACTCAGTCTTTTTGCGTAGGTATGTGTGGTGTTATTTTGGGAATTTTAACTATTGTTTCAGTGATGAATTAAAATACAAAAGGTAAAGGGATGGGGAAAATAATTATATAATTTGTGACAGATACTCCTAAAGCTTTAGTAATTTAAGTGCAAATTCACTGTATTTTTTTCTAAGTTTGATGCACTATGAAACATTTCCTAATAAGAAAAGTAATGGCTAAGCAGCATCTTCACTTCTTCCACTTAAAGCCATTAGTTCCTGTCTTTGTTTCAGATGTTGAACAGATATCCCATAATAGCATTCTCTTATGTATATGAGACCATTAAATGTCTCTTGTCGATATTTTTGTTTTGAAAATAAGCATCCAAATAACTCCTGTCTTTTGCAGCATGTTTTATTTCTTTTGTTTGTCAGTTCTCCTTTGGAGTCTCTTCAGTTTGTTAGTTCCAAAACTGGATGGAATGATCAGCTAAGGCATGATTAATGCTGAGTAATGTAACTTTAGGTTCACAGGTTATACTCCTGTTATTTCCACTGTGAAAATTGGCCTTTTAAGCAACAACATCATAGTGATTCATGTTTAGCTTGTGATCTTCACCTTCTTTTTCTGCAGAATGAGCCTCTGGCTAGTTCCTTTGTAATCTGGGTTTATAAAGCTTTTCTGCTAAAGCACTGAGATTTGTTTTGTCCTTCCTGCAATACAGTCAGTATTTTTAATAAGATTTATGTATGCGTGAATGTGTCTTTCATACACGTGCTCTCTTCTGATCATCCACATTTCTCATCTTGTCCTCTACAGTTACTATGGGTAACCCAAAGTTTATGGGTACTTTAGTTATTCTTCTGTTCCATCACGCGAGGAACTATTAAAACACTGGATATCATCAGGGCCAGAATAACCACATTAGTGTGTCTTTTCAGTTTCATATTAAGCTACTAATATGTAATTTCCTAGTATTTCCTTTTTTTTTTTTTTTTCAAACAAGGTGTGCTACCTTATGCTGCAGAAATTTCACCTTTAATGCACTGAGAAGCTTGATTTAGGAGAATGTGTTGCAACACGGTGTCAGAATTGATGCTGAAGTCAAAAAAAGTACATCTTCTGGTTTCACTATATGCTATCTGCTTTTCTGCTTTAAAAGAAAATCAGATTGAATCAATCAGATGTTCTCAATAAGTACTTCATGGTGGTTATACTGCGTTTTCTTTCTTTCAAGGTACTTTAAGAAAAAAGTGTTTCTGAAGCTTAAGCCAAATTATCTGTTGGGTCCTTTTCTCTTCATGGTAGACAGTTTTGCCTCTTTGCAGTGTTGTAGGACAATGCTCTATTGTGATTTCTTGGTGATACTGTAACAATGCTATAATAGTTTCCATAGTTCTCCAAGTGTGAATTTAACGAGCTGATTACATGTCTTCATCAGTATAACTTCAGGTAAACTCTTTTCTTTTAGCCTGTTTTTTTTTTTTTTTTTTTTTACATTTCCTTTTCCTTTGTGTAATTATCTTAACCACATGACTGCAGCTGAATTAATTTATGGAAGTGATTTTAACTGCAAAAATAGGATATTGGAGGGAGACTTAAACCAGACATCCTCACAAATACACAGTCCCTGAAGGCATAACTGAAGGTTATATCATACTCTTCTTTTTCTTTTTAAGAAGCAGGATGTTGTAGTAAACACTAAATTTCCTTTATACTTTTTCCTACAGCCCTTTATCTCCTACCTCTCCTGGAAGTCCAACAAGTCCAGGATCTCCTTTGTCACCTGGTGTTATTCCATTTAAACACAGCTGTAAAGGCCATCACTTCCATACTGTTGGAGGAGCAATAGAACAGGATGTTTGTACTCGTTGTAGCCACAAACGATGGCACCTCATAAAGCCAGCTCATAAATCTAAAGAGCACAGAAGAAGTCGTATTGGAGAAGTTACAGTCCTTTCTGTGGGAAGGTAAGGCTTGGGTCATTTTATTGTATGGTTTTCTTAGGGAAGATACAGTGGCCCATTTTGGATCAGGTATCTATTGATTCTACACTGTTTATAGCATCAGTGATTGTTTTTTGTAACCCTGTTACTATTAGACTGAGGTTATTTCTGGAAGAAATAAACATGGGTTGGTTGGTTGGGTTTTGTGTTTGTTGATTTTTTTTTTTTTATTTTATTATTATGTAAATAGATAGGGATTTACTGTGGATATAAATCCATAGTTATTGCTTTATTGATACTGGCTGAAAAGAAACAAGAATTGCACACTAATAAATTCCTCTTTCTGAATTTGCTATTTTTCAAGTAAGTGTGAGCTATAGAAAGCATTCTGTTTTGTTATTTTTAATTCCTAGTTTGTTGTAGTTGTCTCAGAAAACTACTCTTCTAAGAATTAGTATACTATCTGTGGTTTTTGGTTGAAAACATAATTCCCAGAGAAAGTGTGATTTAGCAATAATGAGTATTACAAGTACATGTAGATAATGGGAAGGAAGATTGCTTTGAAGTGAAGCTGGTCCCGTGTGGATGTCAGCTCTGATGGTCTTGAGTACCGGAAAACATGTTCGTGTCCTTAGACTGGGTACTGAGTACAGTCTAACTAATCTGAGGAAATACAAATGAATCTTTCTTTTGCTTACCTCAGATTTAGAGTCACAAAAGTGGAGCACAAATCGAATTCTAAAGAACGGAAAAGCTTGATGTCTGTTACTGGTGTGGAGAGTATCAATGGTGATATGCCTGCCACACCTGCAAAACAGGAGGACACTGAAGTGCCTGCCACACCTGTGAAACAGGAGATGCGAGAGAGGAGAAGCTCTGAGTAAACTGCAGGTAACAAACAGTGGGAACTCATGCTGAAAGTTGTATGTTGTGAAATAAGTGAAGGTAATCGATAATGAGAAATGAAGTTGAAAATTTATCAGTTCTGCATGAAAATTCACCTTTCAATTCAAAAAGTTTCTACAGAAGCTTGTAAAAATTATATTTGTTCACTCAGCTAATGATAAATTTGTAAAGGCGAAATTATCCACGAAATTCTTATCTAATTGTTTATTTAGACTTTGTAATGAGAGTAGATGTTGAAATAAGCTCTTTGTAGAGGGTGGCATCAGAGGTCCAAAAAATTAAACATCTGCATATTGATTTTTGCAGTAAGTGGTGGTTCAGATTTAGTGGCAATGTGCTTATTACCCAGAAGAAACAAATGCTGTTGACAGCTGCATCACTGGAATAACTTAAGTGCTTCTTCCCTATGCTTGCTGCCTTGTATTGTGTGCTTTTATGTAAGTGACTGCTTACAAGGTACTTCTCTGATAGATCAGTGGATCTTTGGCTAATAAGAATGGAGCCGCATGAAAATGATCATATCACAGGGATCTAGGTAGGTTACTAAGGAGGTTGGGGTTTTCTTGTGCGTCATCAAAGTTCAGTGAATTGCTTGAGGTACCCCGTGAAGCATGTCAATGTGTCCAGCATGGCTTTGGAATGCACCCCTGACCGTTTTTTGTTTGGTTTTGGGTTTGGTTTTTTTGGCAACAGCTGGGGGGAAAAAGCCCCTATAACTCTGTGTGATTTGCTGCTAACTGATGACACACTGACTGATCATCTGAAGGGGAAAGGTGATTTTACATAAATGTAATTCAAATACAGAGATTTCTCTTTAGAAAGAAAGGGGTTCTGGGGTGACAAAGGCACTAGATTTGAAGACATTGAACGAAGTGCACAGTGCCAAATTCTCTGTATGCTGAGAGAACAGATAAAATCATGTTGTGTCAGCTCAGTCCATTTCAGACTCTTAGGAACTTCAGATATGAGGGAAATGCAGAAGTGGAAATTGTGTATGTTTAACAATGTAACGAGACCCAAACCCCCTTGAGTGTCTTGAGATTAAATTTGAAAAGTCAAGGTTCAAGATGTGGCCTTTTCCTTATATCTGTTTTTTATTCATTAAGAAGACATTCTGTAATTGTATCAATTAAAAAAGGAAGACAAAATAGAGAACTGGCATGCAGTGGGATACTTCCTACCAGCTGTTATTGGCAGCACAGTTAGGACTGTTGGACTAAGTAATGTGTATTGGTCTGGAATCTGTGCCTTATCATTAAATTATACCCAGTTTTTTGGAACCACTGTCACAGAGAAAGGAGAACTTGGAGATGTGGTATGTTACCAAATATTTAAAAGGTTCTGGAGTGTAATGAAGTAAATTATTCTTGCTCAGTGGGTTAGAAGGTAAATAGTGAGCTAATTTGCAAGGTGGTGGAGTTGAGGTTTCAAAAATTAAGGAGTTGAAATAAGCTGTCCTATCTTTATTGCTGGACATTTGTAAGAGCAAACTGGACAAATGCTGGTCAAAGCCAGTGTACATACAGCTGCCTTGGAGGTTGGTAGCTGTAAGAATGACTAGGTATTTTGTTTCTGCGTTTTGTTCTATGACAATTTTTAGCAAGCTGTAACTTTGTAGTAGCTGCTGACTTATTGTTGCTCTGTAATCTGCAAAGGATTTGCAGATGTCAGTGAAAGACAAGCTATTACTTTTTGATTCGGAATTATGTCCTGATGCTCAGCAGTTACTTGTTGGGTGTTCTTTGTTTTTACTCTCTTTAAAAAATTAATATTAGCTAAGTGTAAGAAGAAATAACCTCTTCCTTCACTGGCTGCATTGACATTTTCATAGCCAGCTAATTGGTTTGTTACTCCTGTGACTATTCTTTCTTTCCTGTATCTCTAAATTTAGCATGATCAGACTGTTCGTAATACGATTTTTTTTTTTTACTTAGACTAGTTAGTAAACATTTGAAATAGAAAAAGGCATATATGAAAACAAAGCTAATTCCAGTGCACTTTGATTTAGAAAAGAGGAAAAAATAATCTTTTTAAGTGACTCTAAAAATGTTTTGTCGTCTAGTTTTCTTTCTAATTTGTTCTCTCCTAAATAAAAAATGTATTCCCTGTAATTACCTAAAAGTTGTTCTCTAAATTTAAACCATGACTACTTTAATCTAAAAATAAGCTGTTCTCTAGGGAGATATGATAGTATAGCTATAAAAAAAATAAATGTCCATCTATGGCAGCTTTTTATCGTAGAACCTCCCTTAGGATTAAAGTATTGCCCTCTCTGAAAACAAATGTTCTAATAGCAGAATCTCTTGTAAAAAGGTCTCTCCAGTCCAACAGAGCTATTTTGTAAATCATCTGGGAAACTTTCCAGGCTTGTTTGATGTGCACTACAAAAAAATAAACAGATCTTGCTTGAAAGACTATGACACTGCTCCCTAGCATGGCTCTAGGTTAGTTTTTGTCCACTGCTGTGAAAAGCTGTTTGCATATAAACAGGTAGTAGTTAGACCTTTACTCAGTTACTTCAGACTTCTAATAAGTCATTATAGCTTCATTTACAGAAACGGATAAGTATCATTTAAGATTTCTGCACCCTCAGCCAATAAATTTACTATAGAAAGCATATAGTTTTGGAGGATTTGGCTCAGATCTTCAGATTCAGAAGAAGAGGGCAGACACAAATGTGTATTTAACTGTTGACAAAAAAGGTTTGTTCCAGCGTTTCAAGGCAGTAGATTTGTGCTTTGTGGCCTGACTTTAACTGATGTTACTTGAGAGTTCCTGTATGAAATGGTATTCCTGAGTTGGGCAGTACCTAAATGACATAGTGTTGCTGGTTGCTTGTTTTCACTGCTGCTTTTGAGTTCAGAGCTTTTTTTCCCCCTAAACTGACATGTTCTCAAGTATTTTCTTAAAGTGACCTCTGGTATTTCAGCTTATCCTAGTTCTTGCTGGCTATGTCATTTGAAGCTGTAGCATGTCTTCTCCATGCCTCCAAGGTCCATTTTCTCAGCAGACTCCATTTCATCATTAAGTTTATTTAGAATATGCTTAGTGGCACATAAAGTAGTAGACAGACAGCTAATGGTTGAAGTCAGAATTTTGAATTGAGCTCTTGCACATGTGTTGTAAGCTACGGGTAAACAAAATCTTAAAGTACTGGTGCAGTGAAGCTGTGTAGCATCTTTCATTCCTAGTATCCTTTCAAAGTTATGTATGCTTTGCACTGTGATGTGATTTATTAGTTTGTCCATGTGTTTGTCCATCATTTTCATAAGTACCAGCTAAATTTTCAGTTTCTTTCCTTTAGGATTTCACATGCTAAACTTGCAATGCACGGCAACCACTTCCTGTGATTGTGTCATTTTTCTCCATTTCGGAGCATCTGCTAACTTTTTAATTGTGGTATGTTCATTCTAAAACTAATTCTGTTATTTAGGCTTATTTTTATTCTTTTCTTGTAGGTGGAACTTTTAGAAGAGGCTTGTTTGCTAGCACTCAAGAAAGCTCTCAAGAGAAGCATATTATTTAACAAAATGTATTTATGGCATTGTTGCATTTTACAAGTTCTGTGGTGGCATCCATTCAAGGGTAAATAAACACTGATTTTTACTGGTGCAAAGCCGTTAAGATTTAGACACTTAAATATTGTTGACCTGTGTGGACCTCGTATCAAATGTTGGGCTTCATCTTGGAGACAAAACGTAAGGTTTTGGACAGGAAAGGTAAAAGGCTTACTAAATGTTACTTTTTTAATTATTTTTTTTTTAACTTAGACAAGCGTTTCTAGTGAGCTCAGTACTGCATGTAGTATGATTACCCTATGGATAAACTGTGTTCACCCCACTAGTCCATCTGGATTTTTCTCCTTTGTTCTGCCCCTCTAAAATTGACAAGTGTTTGCTGAAGATAAGCAAGACTTTGGAAGATGAAAATACTCTTTTAAGCTAACCGCTAGTAGCCAAGCAAAACATACAGGGAAGTCATTATGTCAGCCAAAATCTGCATGTGTGCCTTTAGTACATAAGCCCTTGGACTCTAAAAGTATGCTAAAGTACTTCAGAGTGGCTTCATTGGACTAAGGGTAGTTTTTTTTCATTGGCACTGAAATCTTGAGCTGGTGTCACTCCCTTCATATTTGAAGTATGACTTACTGCTAAAAATACCAGTGATGGTTTTGTGATATTAATTCTTTATGTCAGCTTATCATGATTTCTGCTTTGTCCTATTACTTGTTATGGGAAGGCAAATCTTTGCAATACTTAGCAATCTTTGCTGTGTAATAGAAACTGAAAAATGTCCTTTGCTCTGAGTGCCTAAGAATATAAGTTCTAATGTAATGCATTTTAGTAGAGATTGCACTATATTCTGAGAACTATAAAGTAATTTATTTTATTAACTCAATTAAAGTCAGTGTTTGCATTGAAATTGATTTATTTTAAATTCATACTTTCAATCCTTTTAGTCCCAGTGCTCTAAACTGTGTTTCTCCTTCATATCTGAGAATTCGGTTTCTTCATCAGTTTACACAGTGTTAACAATCAATGTGTAAAAAGATAAAATTTAGTCTCAGTGCTTATGTATTAGATACTTCATGTCTTTCCAGGAAACATGAAATTTATTTTCATTCTTGCTGAAAGTGTGTGTTGCAGGTGGTCTTTCTTCTACTTGTATTCATGAGGTACTATCTGGACTTCCTAGAGTCATAGAATGGTTTGGGTTGGAAGGGACCTTAAAGATCATCTAGTGCCAAATTCCCTGCAGTGGGCAGGGACATCCTTTACCAGACCAGGTTGCTCAAAGCCCTGTCCAACCGGCCTTGAACTCTTTAGGGATTGGCAACCTGTTCCAATGCCTCAGTGCCGTCACAGTAAAGAATTTCTTCCCAATATCTAATCTAATTTAATCCGAACCTCCTCTGTCAGTTTAAAACCATTCTCCTTTGTTCAGATGCTACATGCCCTTGTAAAAAGTCCCACTCCAGCTTTCTAAAAGTTTGCAATAAGGTCTCCCTGGACCCTTCTCTCGTGCAGTCTGAGCAAGACCAACTCTCTCAGCCTGTCTTCATAGCAGAGGTGCTTCAGTCCCCTCATCATCTTCATGGCTTCCTCTGGACTCGCTCCAACAGGTCCATATCCCTCTTGTGCTGGGGGCCCCAGAATTGTGTATAGTACTCATGAGACCTGAGTAGAGGGGGAGAATCACTTCCCTTGACCTGCTGGCCGCACTTACCAATATATACACTTAACAATATATATGTTTCACCAGTGCTGTATTTTGGGGACAACAAAACAACAAACAAACCCCAAAACAACTCATAATCAAAGTTCTGAAAATATTGAATGGTTTATTTTTCCTTTTAAAGTGTGTATTTTTTCGGGATATTGTCCGTCCTTGAGAACCCAAAATAACTGTTCAGCCAGGACAGGAACTTGAGTGTTTTAGCAACCCTCTTCCCATTAATTTAAATCTTACTTAGGAAATTTCTTTAAGATAAACACCAAACTCGCCTTAAAGGCATACATTTAATATTGTTTGTTGTTTTTGTTTCTTCAAGCCTCACTTAATTATTTATATGAAGAGCTAATATTTCTAGAAGAACTTAATTGGTATTGGTTATAATAATTAGCTCCAGTTTCCCAAAGACTGAGAGCTATGAGAATAAAATGTTACTGGAAAAAGAGAGTATTGGGCAAAACCAAGCTGTTTAAGTAACTCTCACAAAGGAAATACACAATTATTGACTGTTCCAAAAGCTTTAAAAACTAAAAGGGGGGTTATTTTGATAATGTTGTTTGTCATGTTTCGATACATATGGGTTAGTACTGCAAGTAAATTTACCAAAAAGATGGGAAGAAAGCTGAAACAGAAATACGTATTTTTTTTAACTTAATTTAAAAGTAGTTTCTATGTTGATTCTGTTGGAGATATGTAGAATAAAGGAAATGCAAATGTGTTGGATATGTAAAGCGTTATTTGCCTGTATAAAATACATAAGGTATTAGAAGACTTGATATGTGCAAGAATTGAATTTGTGCATTGTTACTTCAATAAGAGGATTTAGAAACTGTGCCTGTTGAAGTGCATTTAACACTACATTCTGCTATTTTGTAGGGGTATGGATATTGCTATATTAGTCTGCCTTTCTTAAATTTGCATATCAGATGTATTTTTAACAAAATAGTTTATATACAACTTTTGTACTACCAAGCAGTGAATAAAAAGTATTGATTCTTAAGCTGGCTTGTGACTTCTTTAAGCCTGCATCCATTCTGTGGAACTTCACCTTTGCACAGTTGTGTTGTATAATGTAGTTTTTATAATTTGCATCTTAAATTTTTGTTTATGGAGGTAGTGAGAAGATTAGGTTGTGGTGTGATATACTTCAGAGCAGTTCTATGTTCTTGAGAAAGGACAATTACAAATATTACTTTAGTTCCATATTTTACATGGGAAGAAGAAAATCTGTGCTTTAATTCATACTGGTATCTGATTATCTTAAAGGCCTTTTACCTTTAAAGGATCAAGGCTTTAATAACTTTAAATTACAGTCTTTGTAAAAAAATTTGATTAAAAACAGCTTACTATATTTGACATTGAGCTTTTAAAAAGTACACAATACTATCTTTATTCTCAATTGTTTTCATAAGGTATGGAACAAAAAATTACAAATGACAGGAAGCTCTTGGCAGTTGCTTCCTTTTGGCCTGTGTCCCTCTTGGATACTACAGTGCTTAATTTGTTGCATTACGTTCTCATAGGTAACCATGATCTGTAAATTGCATTAAAATTGAGGTTTTATGTGTTGGTGATGTGAAGAAGGCTCAAAGCAAGTTGTGGCTGGCTGAAATGTGATTATCAGTGTATCATCCTACTTGCAGGAGTGGTTTTTTTGTTTATTTCAGTGTTCTTAGCTGCATCACAGAAGGTCTATTTTGAGAACTGTATTTGAATTTTAGAGGTGTATACAAAGCAGTGGTTTATATTCAGAATTAAACAAACAAACAAAAATTCCTCCAGGCCTTAATTTTCAAAGAGAATTGATATACTGATTGTGAAGCTTCTGGAAATTGAACACTTTCTGATCCACTTTTTGGGAGATTTTTTTTTTGAATTTTTGTTCCTTTTCTCTTCTGCATAACAAAATAACCTGAGAGTAATATGCTATCTTACTGCTTATTCCGTTAGCCTGTGTTCCCCTTGCCCCCTTTTCTTTAACTTTCTAATGCTTCCAGTGACAATTTCAGTTCATATTGAAGTTTAAAACCGAATGCAGTACAGCTATATCAACAAGCTTTGACAGAAGGTAGATAGATTATAATTTCATGTAATACACCATTTTTATTAGATAATTTGTGTATATATTGAATCACAAGAGTCTTGCTGTATGAAAGTTTGAGAAATTCTATTATAACCGGACTGACATAGTTGTCAAAAGAAACGTGAAGAATTTTTTCCAAATGGATTTTATTTTTACATGGATAATACTTCTGTTATTTTTTCACCACCACAGGCACTTTGGTTTTTTTTAGTACAGCATATGCCAGAATTCAGGATCCTACCCCATGCTGTTGAAGCAAAACAGATGAGGGAGCTACTAGTAAAATCTGATTTTACTTGTGAAGTACACAAAGCGTGTGTGCACTGTATTTTTGAAACACAGTAAGCATTAAAGCATTTCTTTTCTACTATTACTGAATCTCTTTATAAACAACCTCAGTTGGAAAATATGCTCTAATGTACTTCATAGCTCATTGTTATTTTCTTCCTGAACAGTCCCATTTTTCAGTCACAGAAACCTTGACAAAATTGGTATCTTCAGTGTTCCCTGTACTTGCAAGTGTTTTGTGTGTCAGTTGTAGAAAGACAGTGTTATTTCAGCCAGATGATCTCATTTAAAAAACACCAAAACCTAAAGCACAAGTAGTTTTCTGTGTACTTCAGGTCTGTGGATAGATATTGCATCAATGCACTTTCTGTAGAAGTGAAGCCAAGTTCCAGGGTTCCTGAAGAGTGTCTGTATACAGCATGGAACAGGGAGCTTCTGAGCCTCCTGGGAGATGTGGCTGCTTGTGGTGGCACATACCAGAGCCAAACTGAAAGACATAGAAGAGAGAAGATAGGCACTAAAAGCGTAGTAGGGAAAGACAGGAGAAAAGGATGTCACATAAATTTGTTTTTTGGTTGTGTGTTTTTTGGTTTTGTGTTTCTGGTATTTTTGTTGTGTTTTGTTTTGTTTTTTTTTCCCCTTCCCTAAAAGTGAATTGAGTTTGTACTTACTCCATATTAATACAAAATGATGTGGGTTAAATCATACATGTTTATGAGATTGTTCATCTCTTGATGAGAGGAGAGCATACAGACTGTTCTGGTAATACGGAAAGTGCTTACTGGGTTGGAACATGAGGCTGTATCTCCTAAGGAATTCAGTTTCCTGAATGTTGAATGGATTTTGAGTACTCACACCTGTGTCCCAGATGTAGTTTGAAGTGTGAATCAATTTGTATCTATCAAACTAGGGTTTCTGTGCACTTTCACAGTATCATACTATGGGTTGGAAGGGTCTAGTTCCAGCCCCCCTGCCGCTTTAGGCCTGTCTTTCCTTTTCACTGCTAAGTGTACAATACTGCTGCTAATGAATAAGTAAGAAAACAGAGTGGTTAAGCCTTGGCTGTCTATATATGACATCCATAAAGATGGATTTGGATTTTTTTTTTCTCAGTGTTTTGTGAAGTTGTGTATTTCATAACTTTGTTGAGGGAGTTTTGCAGTTAGGTGCGAAGTGCTGGCAGATGCTGTGGATGCAATTTCTATTTCTCTTGTTTTCTGTATCCTTTTTCTTAATTTCTTGTCCCCCTTCAGTTGTAGGGGGTGTACAATAAGGTGCTGCTGGTCTATTCACCTTTGCCATACTTTGTGTCTCTTGCTCTGGGTGCAGCATTTTGCCTTGTCTGTGCATCACCCATAGCAGGGCTGGCTGGTCAAACTGACACAGCACAGAGCTGCAAGGCTCCAGTCAGCCTCAGAGCTCCCTTCATAGCAGGTTAAGATCAGTTTGTGAGCCAAAATCAATAAAGGAATATGTAGAGTTGGCACAAGAAGAGGAAAAAGCTGAACAGTTTGGGAAAGTGGACTTTGTTCCTCTCAGCAATCAGAAAAGAAAGTAGATGCTAGGCCTGTAGGGCTGGAACCATGAAGATGGCGGAATCCTGTGAGGAGATCTCATTCCCAGCAAGGTCTGAAAGCTGGCTGTGCTGTTAAAGTAAGCAACCTTTGAGTTTTCTGTGACTCTGTGTGTGTGTGTTTTGCTAGTAAGTTTAGGTAAGAAGAGATACTAAGTCACCGGTGACACACGTGGGCCTTCGTGCAGAGCCATAGTGGGTACCAGAGGTGAGTAGCGCTTGGCCATCTGCCTAGACAAGCACTTGGGCTTGCGCTGCCTTGGGTTTGTGGTAAGGTCTTTGTAGAGCAGGCCTCTTGTGCCCTAATTGAAACATCGCTTAAATTATGTGTGTGCAGCCCCTAGTGCTGTAGAGGTGCAATGGCATGAAGTGTAGCTGCAGTGTGTGTCTTGTATAAAGGAGGATATATCGATAAATCTATTTTCCTATCAAAGTAACCCCTCATTTTTATAGGTGTGAAACCTCTGGTCCCCTCATCCCCCATTCCTCCTCTTCTGGTCCCCATTAGCGGTCCTTTCCTTGCCTATTTTCAGTTAGTCAGCCTGTCTTCTTTCTTCTGGGCTGTGGTTTATATTTTACAGTCAAAATAATCCTTTAAAAGCAGCAATCTTAGAGTGTTAAATTAAAATACTCGTAGCATTTCCCAAATCTTATTTTTGAAGGTTTCCACATACCTATGTGTTTACACACACACACAGAGATATATATGCTTAGAGGGAGAGACAGGAAGGTGATGTTTTGTGTCAGCTACGAGCAGGTTTTGCACAGAGCAGCTGAAATATGCATTTTGTGGCAGCAGAGGGAGCCCTTGAAGCCTTTATCGATCATTCGACCTTGGCCGGCGTGAAAATGCAACATAAGTAAATTCAAAAGCCCTGATTTAATCGATCGGGGGTGTCTCACTGTCTCTGCAATAGCACTTTTTGTGGCCAGGGCTCCTGTGCCGCGGGAAGAGAAGGGGGTGGCTGCCTCACCTCTACCACTATCCCGCCCCGTGGCTGGCCGGCGGCCTGGAAGTCGCTGCTGCGGTTGTTAAAAGGAGCAACGTAAACTTCTCCCTAAGCCAAATTTTTAATCAAAGCAGTGAGGAAGAACGGGATCTGTGTGGCGTATGTCGAAACAATAGCACTGTGCGTCGGCTGGTGATCAACACTCATGCATGACTCTGGAAAAGTAATTTCCAGTCAGGGTGGGGTATGGGTATTATTTTGTACGGCTTTTGATAATTTGTCTTGATTTTGATTAGTGTTGGATCTTTTAGTACAGTACTTTTTTGCAGATGCTTACTGTGGGTGTGTTTTGTATGCAAGTCTGCATAAACAGGAGATTAATGATGACAAATTAACAATAATCAAAATCAGACAGTAGCATTATTCCGGCAAAATATGCTGTATACTTGTTAGATTTGCTCCTGTGTTGCTCCTATATATCAAACTGAAATTCATGGGGTTAAAAGTTTTTAACCCCATGGGGTTAAAAATATTTCCTCAATTCTGGAAATAGATTCTGGAGAAACTCGTAACGCATTTAGCCACGGCCAAAGTCTCTTCATACAACACACCTTATTGGAAATGTGGAAATTTTTGCATGGATTTTTGTTTTCCTGAAGATTGTATGGAAAAAGTAATCTGAAGAATGCTCCTGAATTTATTTGCTATTGTCTTTTTTCTGGAAGACGTTCTCAAATGCAAAGGAAAGTAAAGTTTTATTTAGATAGCAACCTTTAGACATGAAATGGAAACAACCTAGTTATTCATTCTTGTCCAGATCCCTACAGTTTGTCCTCAAATACTTAAACAGTATTTTGGTCTCATTTATACAAGTCATCTTGCCTTCATTGCTTACCTTCCTTTCGTTTTGCGTAAGTTACTTGCTATCACTTGGTGCAATTCCAAGCATTAAAAGCAGGGGATAGCATATGTGATCACAGATTATTGAAAATCTGACCGTGCTTGGGGTTAAGGTGAATAATCAAGGATATTGCCTTGCTCCTTTCTGCTTCGGCACCCTCATAAAAATCAAGCTGATCTCTAGCTCAGTGTAAATAGAAGGAAGCTCATTGAGCAAACAAATGAAACTGCAGTTTTCATGTGACATGGTTTTACTGTGGGGTTGGTTCAGTACTTAAGTCATCTGCCACCTGATGTAATATTGGGATGCTGTATTTCCTGGAAAACTTGGAGGGTTTTTTTCTGTTTTGCTACAGAATGTAGTTGGGGTTTTTTTTGTTTGTTTGTTTTTTTTTTTTCAGGTGGTAATGTTCAGTCACTGAATTACGAAGTACAGCAAAACCCTGATAAATCCTGTTTAATCTATAATAATTTCAATCAAGATACAGAGCAGGAAATGGTGTAACCTCCATAGTTTTGTTTATGGTGGTAGTGAGATGACTGCTTGGGATCTGTACTTAAACAACTGATTAAGAACAAAATCGAGATAGCCATTGTCTTTCCTGCTTCATTGACAGAATCCTGTTTTCTGAATTAAATTGTACAAGGGAATATTGTTTTTCTCCTAGTAAAGGAGGCAGAGGTGAGAAGTAAATCTGTCTAGTAAAGTTCTGTCACAAAATTGGATTTAACCATGGTAACAACATTAAAATTTTATTTAACTATAAATTTTAAAGTCATGACTAGGTTAAGGCATAAAATTACTATAATCTATTTCAACTCTGATAGAATCCAGGATGCACATTTAGCTTTATCCAGAATGTCAACAGCTCATGGTTTAAAATGGAAAATGGCCCAAAGTAGGCGGGACAGAATTTGCAGAAGTGATCCATCAGTAGTGCTCTTATTTGTAGGTGTGGACGGTATTTCCTGTTCTGTGTTTATCCAGCTGGTTCTCTTCCAAGATTGTCTGAAGTTTAGAAAGTGCTTGTGAAGGTTCAAAATAAAGGGAAGTTTAAAACCAAACCTTCCTGAGATGTCAATTGAAATTGTTAATGGAGAAGGGAGTCCTAAGACTGAGGTCTCTATCTGTGTATGTAAATGCATTAAATTTGGAAAGCCTGGCCAGGGAAGGAGCTGAGGAGTTTCTGCTTTGATTTCAAAGGTGGTAAGAGCTGTTTGTGTTTGAAAGACCAATGAAAAAGCCTATCTGCTCTAACAATTACTCTTAAGCAGGTGTTCTAAAACCTAGAAATACACAATGTCTGAAACAATTCTGTTGATGGAACTTCTTTTAAATTGGTTTTTAATGTAGGATGACTTTGATAAATTTACTTGCTTGTGCATTCAGCATGTTAAAGAGCTTCTAAGATGTTAAATTTTGAAGTGATGCTCTTGTGCAGTTTAGATGAATTCCAATTTCCATCTAGATGCAAGGAGAGATACCACAATTAAAGATAATCTATTAGAATTCATTGTTTCTGTGTAATTAACATATGCAATATAAGTGTTGGGGTAAATATATGAAATACCACATACACAGGCCTTAAATGTTGAGAATCTTTTTTCTCACTTAGTAAAATATGATACATTGGCAAGAATTAATCTGGAAAATTAAATCACGTTTAGGATATTGAAACTACAAATGCAGTGTAATGTCAAGATTTTTTTTTAATAAGTGTTTCTTGTTTCATCATTTGAATGATAAAAATGGTATTTCTAGATTACTCTAAAGCAATCAAGTCTGAAGTATTTAGGAATATAATAGACTTTCTATTTCTGGATTTTAATTTTTAATGGAAAGTCTCCATAGCAACACTTGCCAAGGCGATTGCCTTTATTCTTTAAAGGAAAGAAAAAAAAAATCTGTGGAATTTATCTATTTCCAGGTTCCTGCTTTCTTGTCTGGGTTTTCTTCACTGAACTGAAGAATTCTTGAACAGGATCAAATTTCAGGTTCTACTGTTACTCTGTAAACAAAGATCCCTCATAATATTTTTTTCTAGGAAATAATCAGCTTCTTTGAGTTGAGTGGACTGTCTTCTACCCCTGTTGTCATATCTGAAATCCCTGCAGTGATCTGAAATACTTTTCATGATCTGGAGGTGACCCACTGTTAAATGAGAAGGTGCTAAGCTTGCTCAATAGCTCTTCACTTGTATGTGGAAAATTTACCATTTCCTTTTAAGCTGTGTTACTAGTTTTAGAGAATAATGAGTAAAACATGAGCTGCTAAGATGCAAAGTCTTTCATAGAAATACCAGCTCTTATAATAGTTTCCCATCCTGTTGCCATTCAGTGCTACATATGTCTTCACACTCAGCTATATAGAATTACATCAAATATAGAAATATTGGCCAACCAACGAACTTGTTACTTCCTTTTGTATTGAAGGAAAGCTGAAACATTTAAACTACTTCGTAAGCCCTCTGAATATAGTAAACACAATCGATACCTGAAGTTAGTGTGATTGGGGTGAAGAGAAAGAGGTATCAAACTGTGTAGTTTTTGAGAGAAGCCTTAAAATACACAGTTTACTGTGTATTTTATTATGCCTGTGACTTTCCTGTGGCCTTCTCTGTTTTCTCAAGATACTAGATCTTACTCTTACAATTTTCTGAGCAAAATGATTGTTCAAGCTAGCAGTGTGTGTATTTCTTTGGATCATCCGAGGACACTGAGTAAGATCTGGTTCTCACATAATTATTTAAAAGCTGATTTTGGGTATTTAAAAATTCTTTCTGAAATTTTTTCACAAGGCGCTCGCCTCTAGTGTGCTCTAATTCCTGGGGAGCAATATGAAAACTTGCTATGATTTGCAGTCAAAGTGCAGGTTGTAGTTCAGGCGATACTGAAAATTTGGGTAAGTTTCCTTGAGTGTTTTTTGCATTTCTTTAATTTTATTTTTTTTTTACTGAAATCCTTTCTCATGGTTCATGTCATGGTGCCGCAGAGGCTGGCAGATCCCTGGGCCTGGGATGTGGGGAGCAGTGGAGACTTCCCCAGGAGCAGCTGGGCTGGACCTCACAGCCAGACCTGTCCTGCCCACCCCAGTGGGGAGCAGGGCCCTCTGGAGGACACTGAGGCAACTCAGCCCCAGGCATAAGGCATCTCCAGTGAGGCCAGGCTGAGGCTCAGACATGGCCAGGCTGTGGGGAGCTGGGGCAGGGTCAGATGCTTCCCAGAGGCTATTGAAATGGGGTCCTGCAGATGTGGGTGGGAACAGCCAGACCTGGTGATGCTGTCAGGGCCTTCACAACATAAAAGCAGACATATGCCATGTGCTGTCATAACCATAACTAATAATATGCAGTGTGCAAGTGGTCTTTCACTGTCATTCAGTATTATAGTAATTTTTGATACACGAATGTGCGCATAAAACTTGTATGACTTAGGAAAGTGCTTAGAAGGGCCTTTTAAAGGAAGAAAGTGGTAGAGAAATCAACAGTACTACAATACTGTACAAACATATAAAGCTCTTGTATTCTACAGATATGATGTGACTTTCATCTGTAGGTGAATAGAGACATGAGCTTCAAGATAGTCTCTTGAAGCTGAGACTTTTTTTAATTTCTCATAGGGCATCATTAATGTTTTGAGAAATTGAAATCTTCATTTGATCAGTTTAAACAGAATCTGCATTTAAGCAGAAATAATTTCAATATCTATACATTACTTAAACCCCACCTCTAATATTCTGATCTTTGTGTGTATGTTAATGGTTGACTAGAATTCAGCATATACTGTTGGCAAATACGCAGTTGGTGCTTTCCATGTATCTAATGAGGGCTATATGTAATAGTACTTTTTTTATGTAACTGATATGATCAGAAAACACATAAAGCGCTAAAGTTGCCAGATAATTTTTTATATGATAAAAAACAATTTATTCAGAATTTATAACAGAAACCACATTTCAGTATAAAATGTCAAGCACTTTTAACCATTAAGATCCAACTTTTGATGAATCAGCACCAAATTGGTTTCTACTTTCTCCCTCCCCACATGGAAGGTCAATGTAGTAATCTGACATCAGAGGGAGGGTAAGTGCTCCAGGAATGCAGCTGGTATTTTCAGGTTTTATGCTTAATTCAGTTTGGAAGCTCAGTCTCTTTCCTGCTCTAATTTTTAACTACTACAGCAGAGCCAGGGAGGAGTCCACACTGTTTGTATATAAACAAAGCTCATCTTGCTGGGGATGTTTATGAGATGCAACCTACTTGCAAACTGTATTGTTAAGGCAAGTGATGTGTGGCTGGAAAATATAGCAGAATTGAGAAGTCTCAGGCTGTAGTTTTAATCTATCCAGAGAGTTTTGATCTCTCTCCAGCACCTCTGGTAGCATGTGTGCAGTTTTTATGTGAGCTACTTCAGCTCATTAAACCAGCACAAAGTTACCCACTCTCTTGGATTTGGCTAGGCTTCTACTGTCTTAGTGAGCTGAAGCAGGTCACTTGGGGTATCAGGCTAAGTCCAGGGAATGTGCAAGGAAAGAGGTAGGGTTATCAAAATGCTAGCTGTACATGCACAGATTTAGGCTTAATCTGGACTGGAACTGTCCTCTATTTCACACATCATTAGATCGTGGAATTCTGGGTCAGGTTTGGGTTGGTTTATTTTGGTGTGATTTTTTTTTTTTTTTTTTTTTTTTTGCTTTAGCATGATGAAAATCTGTGGTTTCTAACTCCATGGCTTCTATAGTTCTGTTTTAAACAATGGAATTCTTCTGAACCTGGAACACACAGTATGCACAGACCCTCCTGAGGGTCAAAACCAAAGGGTTTTGCATGAGTCCAGGTGAGGTGGATATAACAGCAGAATATCTTGTGTGAAAGAAATGACACTTTGTCCCCTGGTTGATGCCTGTCATGGGTTTAGCAGTAGCAGTCGTTTTTTCTCCTTCTTAGTAGCTGGTGCAAGCACTGTGTTTTTGAGTTTCGGCTTGGGAACAGAACTGATAACAGCAAT
>JBCJKH010047450.1:0-10389 GCA_039877255.1 Loriculus beryllinus
TATTATTAGTAGTATTGTTGGTAGCAGCAGTGATTTGTGTTATACCTTAGTTACTAAACTGTTCTTATCTCAACCTGGAGGAGTTGCATTCTTTTGATTCTCCTCCCTATCCCTCTGCGAGCAAGGAGAGGGCAAGAAAGGGTGGTTGAGTGAGTGAACGAGCTGCGTGGCTAGGTCTAAACCACGACACTCCACATCCACAAAGCCGTAGACGTAGCAAAACAGTTGCTACTGATTTATCCAGAATCATTTATCCAAGCAACATTGAGGTTGGGTCCCTGAGGAAATGCCCTTGCTGTGCAGTGATTTCTTCTGTCCCACACCTGAGTGTCTCAAAACTGCCTGTTTTAAAGCTCAGGTTGAAATTGCCTAAAGCAATTTGGGATGATCCTTTGATTTCCAGTATAGTCAACGGTTTGTAAAAGAGGCTAAACTTACAAAACTTTGTATGATCTAGGATCACAGGATGAAAGAAAAGATAAAAGATCATGTACTGTATTCCCAGGACAACACTGAATTGTTTTCTCCAGTCTGTGATCTTAAGGCTTTCTTTTTCTAGTTTAAACTAGTTAAACCAGCAGTTTTCTCCCTTATGCTATTAAATTTTATTGATGAAAAATGAGAATTTTTCTATTGTCCATTCACTCTGTCACCAATATTTCCTCTTTTCTTCATCACATAAACTTCATTGCAATTCTTTTTGATACTTTAATATTCTTACTTCTAGGTGGCCTGTAAGATATGCCAGGTATTCCATTACTTCTCTTATTTCTGAACACCTTTTATTTTATTCATATAGATGCTAACAATTTATTCCATAACCACTGCCTTCTGTAACAAGAGTTTGTTGACCTTGACTCTACATAATATATCCTCAAATAGGTACTTAGCCCCTAGCTATGTAGCTAGAAAGTATACAGAATGTAGATCTAAACCTCTTTTCCTTGCTGATTGCATGGTTGTATAAAGAGAAGCTGAGTGACGGCTGCATCAGAGCCTTACTTCCTTAGTTTACCTCTGTAAATGTCCAATTTTTGTATGTGCTACAGCTCATTGATCATTTTCAAAGGAAAATATTTTTTTGGAAAATAGATTAACTTCTCATTCGATACTTTAAAAAGATTTTTTTCTTTAATATGTAGTGGGTTTTTATTTCTTAATTATCTTTTTCCAGATCCTTCTCGTAAGTATAGAGCTTATGTTTTACTGCAAGGAGCACTTCCAAGTGCCCATTGTTTCTTACCTCCTGTGCACTTCATAAAGGCAGCTTTTCCATGCAGAGTATACCTGGGAGATGGTTCAGGTAAGCCTTTTGTATTAAAGATTATTGTGGGAAAATATGTTGGATACATCAGGATGGATTTAGTAGTCTCTGAAGAGCCTTAATACCATTTTAATTTTTGTTTAGATTGGAATCCAATGCATTTTTTTAGGAGTTAGGTATTTGGTCAAAACTTATAAATCTCTAACTTTCCCTTTCTCAGCTTATTTAATAACAATGTCATTATAGATAACTAACGGCTAATATTCAGTTGAATTGATTTAACAATGCAACACAAACTGTAGATCACTAGAGACTGAATCTCCTTCATGAAGAGATGTCAGTTGCAACTGCACACAACCAGGTCTCACGTGTGAAGTTGTGCTCTCTGCTTAACGCATATCATGACAAAGAGATAGTTTCTGGCCAGCGATAGATCCTCTCAGAGGCAACACTTTTAAGTTGGAAGAGGGAGAGTTTAGCTTGGACATAGGTAAAATACTTTATTATAGTGACAGTGGTGAAGCCCTGGCACTATTTGCCCAGAGAAGCTGGCAGTGTTCAAGGCCAGGTCGGATGGGGCTTTCAGCAACCTGGTCGAGGGGAAGATGAACCTAGAAGAAGGTGGATGGACTACATGATTTTTAAGGACCCTTCCAATCCAAAGCATTCTATGATTCTGTGACTAGTGTCACTATTCTAACTAGTCTGAAGGCATCTGCAGCTGGTGAAATTCCTGCATCTTCACATGTATTCCCCAGACCCCTGATATAACTTCTTTGCTGTACTGTTTGATTGTTCTTGGAATTTCTCCATCCTAGCCTTAGTTCCCAAATATCATTGGAATTTGTGCTTCTTCAGCAATTTTCCACTGCCCACCCTCAAGAGTTCAAATTATCTCTTTTACCTTCCCCTGTTATTTGCACTTAACTTACTGTTATACAGAGAAAGTTTGAATGCAGTTCAATTTTTATTCCTATTCATCCACAAGCAACATAATGCTTTTAAGTCTTCTTTGAAAGTTTTTCTTCTTGCTGTTCTCTGCCACATGAATGTCAGTCCTCATACCTGCACACCTGTAAACTGCTAGTGCTTTATAAAAATTGTTATAATGAAATAGGGAAGCAATTTGATGTTTTGTGGTGGTTTAACCTCTTATCTCCATCTCATAAACTGGTTCAGAAAAAATTCAAAACAAATTAAAGCATAAACCTATTTATACACATTCAAAATGAATTAAGGAACGTTTAAAGTGAAATAAATCCCATGTGGGGATGTTTCTTAGGAAGCTTTTATGTTTTATTATGCAAATCTGCAGGAACATGAATTGTTGACCAAATAGTGTCTTTGAAGCTGCTTTCAAGTCAGTGAATACTTAGGAACTCTTCACCGTGCACATGATTGATAAAGCAGACAGTAACAGCTTCTTGGGAGCACTATTGTGTATTGTGCCAAGGGATCCTGGTGCTCATACATGCATAAGTTATCTTTTTAATTTGCTCATAAATTCATATGCCACCTTTTCTTAGAAATATTTTTTTCTTTTCATTAGTCTGATAACTCGATGCACTTCCATTTGTTTCTTGTAAACTATCAACAGAAGAATGGAACGATAGGACTCTAAACAAAACCACTCTCAGAAATAATGAGAACTCCCTTTTTTCATGGCAAATCAAGAAGTTTCAAAGCGTGTATTCCAAGAGGCCTGGAAATTAGATGATAAGTGTTATACTTCAACATCACAAATTATCCAAGTATGCACTCAAAGTTTTCAGCATGCTAAGTCAGAAGTGTCAAACACATTATTTCTTTCTCATATAGCATCCTGAAAGGTTTATGTTGATTTGCACTTTTTCGTGCAAACAGTGTAATATATAGTGTTAAGAACAGGGCCTTGCCTGCAGCAAAGAGCTGTTTGCTTTCTCTCAACTGCTTCATTCTGGGCCAGACTGGAAGGACTGAAGAGAGGAACCTTCCACCTAATCATGAAGGCAACAGAAGATGCCCAGTTCGGGGAGGATCTCTGGAAGACAGAAGATAAAGCTTGTGAAAATGCAGTTAGAAGGAGGGTGGTATTATGAACAGAGATCAAGAGTTCTTGACAGGAGTAGGCATCAGATGGGATAAAACATAAAAGTTTCTTCCTCAGGTTGCAGAAGTTGTTGTTAAGAATTTCTTGCAAGAGTATGAACCCCAGAAAGCTGTTGGTTTGAGAACAAGCCTGAAGAGAAGAACCCACTTTTAATTATTTGTGCATGGGCACAAATTGAATTACAAGAAATTGCTTAAATATACAAAAAAAGCCTTTTTTTTTTTTTTTTTTTCTTTTTCCTTGTAATGGTGATTGGCATTGGGACAGCTTTCCCAGCAAGGCTGTGGGGTCTCCATCCTTGGAAATAAACGAAACAGGACTATGTATATGTACCTGGACAACCTGCTCTAGTTGAGCATGCTTTCAGCATGGTTATGGAGTGGATGATCTCCAAAAATGCTCTCCATCCTCTACTACACTGTAATTCTATGATTAGCACAGAAAACTGAGGCAAAATTTTTTTGTTTGAATATATAAGCTGTCCCTGTCCTATTTTCTCTATGTCAAGGATTTGTGGGTAGTTCATATTCCAGCAGGAGTCAGTTTTAGAGATCCACAGCCCTTTTGGGAACATTTATGCTAATTTATGAATATCTTACATTGTTGTTTAGAATATTTTTATGAAATTCTGCTTCAGGTTTCTGCAGATCTCTTTTAAAGACCTCTTTTCTCATTTTAAATATTTTTTGTACAGTGCAGCTGTGCATTCTAAGACTTTAATAGAAAACAGCAACAGATTCTTAAATGCATCAATATTATCTGGCACCTATAATTAGCTACTGCAGGGAGCTAACAACATTATCATTACTCTAACTAATAAACTGTTTCCCTACCTGAGCCCACAATGTCCCTTTGATAATGCCAGTAATGTTAATCTGTGACAGCCACCCTGGTGTTCTTTCAATATCTGTTGTACTAAGCATTGAAGCCTGCTATGATTGTTGAAATGCACTATAATGTCAGCTTAATTAATAAACTGAAATGTACATTCTCATACATGCTCAGAACTCTGCAGTGTTTCCTTTAGGTAACTGATAGCAACATAAACCAAATGCTTTGTATGTACTACCAAGAGAAAAGCAGGAGGAAACTAGAAGGTTTCCTTTCAGTCACTTTCTAGCATTTGGTAAGGTGATATTTTATACTATGAACTCCAGTTTTGGAGCAGATTAGACTTTTTTTTTTTCAAGATTAATCAATGTTCACTTAGGAATTGCTTCTAGAAGTCCCTTTTTTTCCTCATTTCCACATTTCCACATTTTAGTGACAGATAAATCAACTGGCAAATGCAGATAACCAGATGTTACCTGTTGTTCATATCATCATTAATAAGTTAAAAACAATGCAAAGAGCACTTTATAGGTAATGACAAGATATTCACACATGCTCAGAAGTTAAACTTTGATCAAGATAATCAACTGAAGACATGAAAAATGCTTACTGCTTTATGCAGCTCACATTTTCCTAGAAGTATCATGCCATTAGTGTGTGCTATTGAGAAGTGCAGAATGACAGATTGCTCAGAAGAGGATGAGTACATTGACTTGTACCGTAACCTTGATATATTTCTAATACTCTTTTGCCTCAGAAATGTAATCCTAAGCATCTTCCTGTATAGATTTATAACTTTCAGCAGGAAAAAAGATACATGTAAAGAGATGGAAAAACGTGATACTGGTCTGGAAAAAAAAAAAAGAAAGTTGAGAACATATGATGTAGATGAAGACCTGGTGTGAAGGTGTTTTAAATGAGCAAACTCCTTACTGGATGCACTACAACTGTCAGCAAATAAGAAATGCCTTATGTTCTTCAGCAACATATTACAATTCAGAGTGTGAAACGAAACAAGTCAAGACACTGAAAAGTGTTTTGGTGAAGTGTTAGGCATAACGAATTTTTCCCTGCACTTTGGCTCCAATCGCGAATTGTTCAATTTCAATCTTATTTTACATGTCCAGCAAATTAGCTAAAGAGTATGGAAAAAACTCTGTAAGGAAGCTTGCAAAGGATTTATCTGAATCCTGCTGCACATATTTCTATTGTTTAATTTTGACAGAGCAACTATCCTTCCTTTTTTTAATTCAGAAAATTAAAACTATGTACAATTCATCAGGGTTTCAACCGAGTAATGTCAGTGATTTTCAGGTGCTTTTGACTTTGTCTGCTTTAACTTTAGCCCCCTTTCCTCTTCTAACACAACACAAAGAGTAATATAGCTTATCTCCTCTAATGATTTTTAGGCATTTACTCATGAGCAGTCCTTAATTACAACTGGAGTAGCAGTGCCATAAAACTGTGAATGTTAGGACTTGAAAGCATTCTTTTGTGATGACACTATCACTATTTGGAAACTCTTTCTTTCTTTTGTGTTAGATGAATTTCAAAATTTAAGTGCAGAGTTAAGTGCTCAATCTCAAGCTGTATAAACTCAGCAAAACCATGTTTAGTAAAGTAACTAAAGGAAATAAAATGTCAGACTGAACACAATTTTGGCCTTATACCTTTACAATTAAATTCTCATTTGCTTCACTGGAAATTCTGATGAATCACAATGATGATGAAGAATCACCAGCTAGCATCCAACAGTTCACATTTATGCACAGACAACTAAACCCAGAGGTTAAAGAACCACACACTAAATTGCTTTCTTCACTTCCTAATGTTCAAATACTGAAAATAGTCAAGTATGTTTCTTAATAAAACATTAATAAATCTGAACACTGTCAAAATATTAAAAAATTAGAACTCTTTTCTTTCTTCAAAATACTTTCTTATTCTAAGACAGGAAATTGAACCTTAGGTAATCATTTCATTATGGGATTTATAAAAACAGATACATCTTTATTACTTTGAAATAACAACTTAAGTCATGTGGTACTGCAATTTATACCCTCAGAGCGTACCATCTGGTGTTAAAAATCCAATACTACAAAGACTGACACCACTTTAATCTGGCTTAAATGGCTTTAAGATTTGTGATTTTTGTCTGATTAAATCTTACTTTTTTTTCTTGGGGTAATGACAATGACAACTTCCTTCTGTCTGCTGCAAGGAAAATGATTTTATGGAGACAATAATACATATGTACACAGTGCTGGTGTAAGAGCCTGGAAGAGTCTTAAAGGGAAGATATATAGGAAGAGATATATCAACATGTCTGTTTCTGGAATAGTCTGGAATAGTTAGGGAGATGCTATTTTAAATTTTTTAGGCTTTTAATGATTCAACAAAAATAGAAATTGTTATTTCAAATCATAGTTGTTACCAGAGTTACTACACTGGTGGATTTACCATAGTTTGGTGGTTTTGATTGCATTTGAGAACTCCCGCTGAACCCATGGCTTTGAAACACATACTAAATTTCACATTTGTATTTGTCTTTTCTTTCTTTTGTCTTTTTACCTCAAATCACAATGACAGCATACCACTTAGCATGTTATCGTCCAGAAGTGCTACCAACTTCATTGATTAGGAATATACCAGGCTACGTTGGCAGGTAGAGGTGGTTAGCAGTGTGGCTGTTCAGAACACGAATCCCACAGCTCCGCAGACCTAACCTGATAACTTCTCTATACTTACTCTATTGAGAGAATTCACACCAAACAAAATAATTACCTAATACCCTGTGTGGAACATTCAGTTCAGGATTGTGCTCACACACTTCCAAGAAATGATATCTTTTGTTTTTAAAATGTGTTGGTATAACCAAGCTTCCTAAGTCTGAGTAAGGTGGCTTGTTATGTGCTAACAACATCACCACATCTGTATAATTAGGCTTATATTCACAGTTCGGCAGTTTAGGACTGGTTTCTGCTCAGGAGGAGGGGTCCTTTTGCTCCTGGAAAATAACATTATCAGCCACTAAAAATGGTTGGTTGCTCTGTCCAGCCTGCTCAGGTATTTTGAGATAAATCTTGCTTCTAGCAGAATATGTATACAGGGATGATGCTCATCTCACTAACTGTGGGTACTTGCCTACTATTTTCCTTCTGTTAGATACCAAGGACATCTAAAGCACAACATATATGAGTAAATTATGGTTTTCCACTGAGAAAGAAAGGTACCTAGGACTCTAGCTCAGGTAAAGATGTCTGCAACAGTATCCTATGTATTTACTACCCATGTTGTCACTGAATCTTTAGGCAGACTGTTTTTCTTCTGTTTGTTACCTTCCAAGATGGGTATAACAGATGGTATTATTTTTTTGTCTGCATTATGTTCCTATTCTATTCCTGTCGATATTCACACTTATGAATGAATTCCAGGCTGTCAGCCTTGCAGAACACTGCAAAGAACATGAGTATTACAAATAGGTACTGATACTCATTGGCATCATTTGTTCATTTATCTCAAAGCAATCATAGTGCATTCAGCTAACACGTACATCCATACCAAATTAATAGGCAGCCTGCCACACATCAATCAAAACTGTAATATATTTTTCCTAGCAGCTATTCCACTCTCCCACAAATCTGATCCCTCACTTAAATCAACTCATACCCCTGACGCATAGTGGCAATGCATCTAAAAGTGACTTTAGTGCTTGAAATTCTGTGCTGTGCTAAAGTCATTTTGCAGCATGCTAAGATTATCTCTGTTTTTTTTTTTTTTTTTATTCTTAGGACCTGCTCAGCAAGAAAACCTTTTGCTGTGCAATACAGACCTATGCTTGTTTGAAAGGCAACTGTCTGTTCAACAATATAGCCATGTTCTGTTTATGAACAAGTTTCATCTGAATATTTTACTTGTTTTGTACTTAGCTGAGAAAACAGGCACAATTATACAGAAGAGGGGCTCCCTGAAGGCAGGTTCTGAACAACTAAAGCTCCAGTTCTTGCTAAAGGTAGCACATTTGACTTTATAAAATTCTAGAAGCAGGATTATGTGCCTGATCTAACTCCTACTTTACTATTTCTTGGTCATTTTTCCAGGTGGAAACTGCAGCTCAGAGTTATTGATCATTTATTTTCCTCTCTATTTTTTTTTTTTTTTCACATATCCCTTCTCAGTGGGAATTATTTTTCTTGACCAAATGATGAGTCTAAGTTATCGCTCTTACATCTACAAGTCCAGGATCTTCCTCATCAACATTCTTCATACTTCTCTCTTCCAAAAAGAAAAGTACAGAGGTACGCATCATGCTGGCTGTACAGGATTTAGGTACAATACTGTTATTCTTCCTCACAGTCTTGCAGGAAAATTCTAGTGCAGACTGGTTTTGATTTGGCTTCAGATAATTTTGAAAGGGTTTGGCCATCTGTCCTAGTATCAATCCAAGATTCAGGAGATATCTAATGGAATTTAGCTAATCAGGTACGGATTTATACATTTGAGTTATTAACTCTTTATAGTTGCCAGAGAGAAATAGGAAATTCTGTAGTAAAATTAACCTTGTTTCCTTAAAAGAGGTATTTAAAAATCTTTTCATTGACCATGGAGATTTACAAGAATGGGTAATAGAAGGTAACGAAGATATTGCCACAACTTTGTAATACAGATCCCAAACCTCCCATGTTTTCTTAGTTTTGCATTTAACAAGTTGCTTTTTCCCTGTATTTCCCCTGTAACTTGTAGCACCATTTTTTACTCAATTTGTGGTCTCTTCCTCTAAATTTTCAACTAACAACACCATCATAAATACCTTCAGTGCCTGTAGTCTGGCCATGCCTTGTGGAATAGTATATATTCTTGCTTATACCTACTCATTCTTTAATTTACTTTAACACGGGTCCTATGTTCTTTACTAGTTTTGATGCTACAGGAAACTCTTTTCTGGCGGTAGATAAGTTTTGTGTATCCTCCTAGAGCAAAAGTCTTTCCTGTTGTCAGATTCCCCTTGCAAGGAGTTGAATGATTTGAGATGTAGTCTTTGATTATCTTCTTCCTGTAGCATTAATAGGGTGCAGCTTCAGGCATGGCTAGGTCCCCAGGCCTTACCCTAAGACAAATGCCAAAATAATAATAGAACAGCTTCTCATGTCATTTTTCCTCATTTTTATTAAAATGTCATCCAAAACCATATGCTTTTTCCCCCTTGACTCTCTCACTTAATTTTTCTCTATTATTTACCCTATCACTAAATTCTTCATTAATTCTGGGTCCATTGTGTTTACACATTGTTTTGTTTCATGCTGCCGTCTGTCTCATTTTGCTAGGTGAAGCACTTGGGAACAAGAGCTTCTATCAGAATTCACTGCTTAGAAAAAGGCTGTGTTGTGCTGGTGCAATAGTCAGCTTGCAAAATACATCACTCTACACAAACTATACACATACCAGAGAAACAGAGGTGTAAACACTCTTTAGCAAAAACCAAGAATTTGTATTGGTGTGTCTGTTGCAGGGATGAGCAGAAAGCTCAGGTCTCTTGCTCATGTTTCACGCAATTAACTAAAATAAGATTTTTTAAGAGCATTGTAAATGTGATTGAATAGGGCCAGGGCTCTAAATAAGCCTCCTTTTGTTACTGATTTCTAATGCTTAATGATTTTGTCAAGTTTTTGCATGACATGACAACTATTCTCCCCACATTTCCAGATGTTTCTCCATTTCTGTTTGCACATGATTGCACTGCTGACCTTTAAAAAGAACTGGATTACAGGAGTGCATCAATAACTTATATAAAGATGTACCATCATTCAGCTGTATGCATTTCTAGCACTTTAGGAAGCCATGTATAATGAAATATGCAATGGATTAATATTGCTGATGACACAGTTTAAAGAATTCTCTCCTTCTTGCATGCCCCGTCTCTTTCACCTTATAAAAAAGCAAAGAAGGAAAAGCTTTATCTGTTACCATTGAGAGGAAAGAAGTTTTACTCAAAGTTGATTCCTTTACAGTCAGAAGTCCAACTGCCTGGTTGAACCTGAGCTACGCATGACCAACAGGTTGAAGGAGGTGATCCTGCCCCTCTGCTCTCGGAAGACCTCACCTGAAGCATTGTGTGCAGTTCTTGTATTCTCAGCATAAAAAGGACATGGAACTGTTGGAACAAGTCCAGAGGAGGCCACGAGGATGATCAGGGGACTGGAGCATC
>JBCJKH010047452.1:9495-29244 GCA_039877255.1 Loriculus beryllinus
GTATGAAGACAGGCTGAGAAAGTTGGGACTGTTCAGCCTGGAGAAGAGAAGGCTGCGTGGAGACCTCATAGCAGCCTGCCAGTATCTGAAGGGGGCCTAGAGGTATGCTGGGCAGAGACTCTTCATTAGGGACTGTAGTGATAGGACAAGGGGTAACAGGTTAAAACTTAAACAGGGGAAGTTTAGGTTGGATATGAGGAAGAAATTCTTTACTGTAAGGGTGTTGAGGCACTGGAATGGATTGCCCAAGGAAGTTGTGAGTGCTCCATCCGTGGCTGTGTTTAAGGCCAGGTTGGACAGAGCCCTGGGTGACATGGTTTAGGTGTGAGGTGTCTCTCCCCTGGCAGGTGGGCTGGAACTAGATGATCTTAAGGTCCCTTTCAACACTAACTATTCTATGATTCTATGATTTGGAAACCTTTAACATAAAGCTGAAGACTGGACAGTGGGGAAAAAAAGTATCAAATGCTACGTAATGTTATTTACAGTAATTCAGTACAGACTTCCCATGGTGAGGCAGAAAACAACACATGCTGTTAAAATGCTTACCTGTGGCAACTCCCTAACTTCCAGAAGGTACAATTTCAATACATATTAATTAAGACTAGCCTGTTTGGTAGAGATACTGCTAGCACAAATAAAAATCTCTAAGTAAGTTGCAGAGATCTTTCACATCTGCAAAAAAAGTTAACTAATCCACATGACTGAAACTGGGCCGGGGGGACTTATCTTGAGCATGCACACAGAGCGTACTACAGAGGGGTACCTGCAGAGCCAAGGTTACCTTGATTGCACACATGATATGGACTCATGTGCCGCTGATATTCCCATGCTTGCTGGTGCCTGGGTAGCAGTTTCCCATGGAGCTCTTAGCGCCCATCCCAGCACCCCCGCATGCCCTGCATGTGCAGCCTGGGCCCTGCTCTTCTATGAAAGCACAGGGAGATCAGAGATACATGCTCTCATGCTGAGGCATCCGGACTTGAAAGGGCAAAGGGCTGATCTGTCCACCCTTTGTATTTTTTCCATAAATATACTTATCACCCCATCTTACATTCACACAAGTAAGAGCGAGTAAGTGTTTAAATATTACACAGTTTTCTGTGTATACCAAGGCACCTCTGCACTCATAACTGGCATCTGAAGGTCAGCACCCTGCCTGCTTTCCAAACCGGAGCCACACCGAAAGCAGGAAGTAAGCAGGCAGCACCCCAGCTAACCAGGACATCCAACTTCAGCATCAGTCCACTATCTTCACAGGGGATATCTCTAGCGCCAGGCCAAGACCCACATCCACAACTGGGTACCTTTTGCCTGCACCTCATGATTGTCCCTATGTAAATATAGGGGCATGTCAGAACAACCCAGGTTTCTCTGCAGCCCTGTAATCTCTCATGGATTGATCCTACCACTGTGGCAGTGAGTTTTAACAAGCTTTATTTTTTTTAATTTTTCCAAAAGAAAGTAAAAAAAAAATTTTCAGGAAAAAGTAACAGAAGGAGAAAAATTTTTAAATACATTCTCTTGTTTGATACTACTGCTTTGTTGTTATGCTGTAACTATTACTCTGCTGAGAGCAGACCCACTTATCTAAATCCATCTATCGAAACACACACTCCCTTTGTTTCTTTTTTCTTTTTAAAAACTAAGTTGTTGCTAGACCACAAGTGAGGAAATTACACTCATCCGTGCTTGTTTCTGGCATGAAAATTCAGCACAGGAAGGATGCATCCATGCTCCCCAGTTTCTAAAACTATACTTGCGTATTAATCTCTCTGGTTTGTTTCTTTGTTCTTCCGATATTCAACACGGTGCTTTATATGACTAAGTACACCACCAAATGCTGTGACAATCTATATAAAGTTTTAGTAAGATCCTTACATAAATAAATTGTAGAATAAAATTATGTTGAAATTAATTCAGTGAAAAAGCAGACTAATAATCTCCTAAATAAAAGAAGCAACAATACTGCAGTTAAATCATGTATCATTTTAAAGGTAGCTTAATATACAATTTTGGACTCCCAGAACTTCCAGATCACCTCATTAGAATATCTATCTTTTAGGCCTCCTTTTTCATATAATAGGGAGGAAAAAGAGGCCATCTCTCATCTCATCCATCATCAGCGTTCTTCTAACATAGAGGAAACCTTATCAGCCATAAGGACGTAAGTAGACCAGCTGTCATATACATGATGAATCTTTCAAGTAAGGAAAAATGCTGGAAATAACACACCACGGTACCCATCTGCTAGAATCTGCCCAAGAGGGTGACAGATGAATCTCCCAGATTCCACAAATGAAGTACTTCTGAAACACACCCTTCAATCCACTCACAGATACCAGACTCCGAGGAATTGCTGCTTTCAGTTCCACAGCAAGGATTCAGAACCCTCAGGTGAGAAACAGGGGAGTCAAACTCAACTGCAAGAACCAGGGAGTGAAAGTGAGATGGGAAAAGCAGAGACAGCAGTGCACAGGGGTAACAATGCCAGCACAGAGAACCCAACCAGTGCCATGGGTCACTGCTCAGTTCAATCACCACAGACATGTATTTCCAGACTTGGCGGGGGCTTGCTTGTTTGGAGGTTTGGGGGTTTTTTTCAGGGTTTTTGGTTGGTTTCTTTGGTTTGCTGTGGGTTAGGTTGGTTTGGTTTGCTGTTACTTTGGAGGCGGGGCTGTAGGTTTTGGGTTTTTTTCCTGTTTGCTTAAACCTCATTAAATTAGACTTACAACTGTAAAACACCCAGCTCTGATCATTTTTTACTGTGGAAGAACATGAACACTAGATGCAGGATTTAATATTATTCCTCCTTTCCTAAATCTTGTTATTAAGACATCAGAACTCATGAAAATTTCCACAATACTAGAAAGGGTTCATAAAGAACTCATAAAATAGACTTAGCTACAGACAGTTTTCATACATCTTGCAGGAACATGTGCTGTAGATAAGGAAACTCACTTGTAAAAACAGCTTTGATGAGGTGTCTGCATGCAACAGTTCATAGGCACAAACAATAAAAGGAAATGATGGATTATAGTGGTAAAGTTACGTAATCACCAGTTTGTGCTTTAAAAAGATGCTTCAGAAATATTACAGATTATGTGATATTGCAATCAAGATGTTCTGGAAGAAAAAGAAAACCCGCAGAAATTGGGAATTGTCGATTCTAACTGGATTGCAAATCCAAACTCAAATCACAACCTTCACATTCTGCTTGTATTCACCAGCATATAAAATACTCTATTTTTATTACTGCACACTCTGTGAAGATACTTCTTATGTATTTACATGTCTACTACTGAAACCATATTGCAACTTGAATTTTTGCTATTGCAACCATACTTTAGTTTCCAACTTCTATTTAAACTTTCACTGCTTCCATAACAGATTTGTCCTCATCTGTTAAGGAAAGGAACCTCTCCACTAAAGACGAAATTAGGATTTTAACCAATGTTATTGAAATGACTGTATTGTCTAAATGTGTTTCCATGCATGTATTCTGTCTATTCAGTGCATTAAGATGAATATAGTTTAGCACATGCCAAATGCCAGAACTATGTACACAAATCAAAGCTCTGCCAGATAGAAGACTCACTTCCTTTAAGGACAAACCATACATATTTTATATAGAAACAGATGTCTGCTTATTTACCAGTGTATAACACAAAGCTGTATCAATGACTTTTAGTGTAAAAACACTATGAATAAATTTTGGGGTAAGAAAAGATCAGTAATATATTTTTGCATGTATCTCTTCATGACAGCTTATATGACGTGCACTTTAAAAAAGCCATAGATAACTACATTTTCTATTATTCCTGGTCCTCTTTTCTCCTGCTCTTCTGAAATAGAAACTTGCTAAGCAAGCCCACTTCCATGTTAAAAATAAAACTGACTGGAGAGATTAAAACCAAACCCCTCTAACTTTCTGAATCGTGCTACACCATGTTTTGTCCAGCAAAGATTAGCAACCTTTACCTAGTATGTTAGCTGTTAGAGGCAGTAAATGCCTGTCCAGGAGAGCAATTTACATTATGACCAGAACCTTGCAAAAATAAAGCAAACAGACAGGCAGAAAATACCCCATAATCAAGAGGCAGCAAGCTGAACAGAAAAATTGCCTTGTGAATTTAGACTTCGCTATGTGTTGCATGAGAGGAGGAGGTACCTTTTGAATTCTTTTGGGGAAATAACTTTCAACATGCAATTTGGTACCAAAGGCACAAAACAAATCTCATCTACTTAAATACTGGATGGGAAATGGCATTGCTTAGAAGAACCATTATATACACAGTTTAAATTAGGGAACTGAAAGAATCTGTGCAACAGGTTAAAGATATCAATAAATGACAACATTAGAAACAATAGACACAAGAAAAAATACTGTGAAAGCAAGCGTTCGTTCCTTTTGCACTGTCATGAAACAAAGGATGTTAAGTACATTGTTTTACACATGAGATAAGAAAGGTTATGTAACGACATAAGCCAAATCCAAAGCTATAATCTCCAGCCTTCCTTCTCAATCTAAACTGTTTGACTGGTTTTTGACTCAACTCCCACGTTCTCATAGGCTTACATAATTACTGCTCATGACCACTATAATTTATAGCTGTAGAAGCTTATCTCAAGACAGAGTTAAGGCTGAGAGCCTAGGCAATTAAGTATAAAACATTACAGAGATATTAGAATTATTTCAAACAATGGTGCAATTTGCGTGCTACTGCTATCTAACAGCAAAGGGGAAGCTTATCAGTCTTCAGCCATTCATGCTTGTTGATACAGAGCTTGAGAAGCCCTGGCTTTGTGTATGTGAGAAGGAAAACAAAAATCTCGCATCAAAAAGAAAGTTATTCCTGTGCCAGTCATAGCAAAAAAAGTACTTCAAATGCATTACATCAGGAATTCATTACTGACATCAACACATTTATGTTACAGATCCACAAACGTTCTGTACAGCTTTGCTTTACATTCAAGTTTCAGAGTACTGAATATTGAATCCTTCTTCTTGTCCACAATAAGGAAATGTAGTAGTGCTAGCAAGGACATCTGCAAGACCTTATCCATCTCAAACTAACCCTCACCTGACAGTTGTTCCTCAAGCATGTATGTACCAAATAGATTTTTCTTCTGGTGGAAAGCTTTTTTAAATGCAGAACATGAATAGCTACTTACAAGTACATGCATCACCTCTGAGAGCTAACTTGCTCTTCCTTAAATAGGAAAATTACATTAAAATTATCTTTATTTTAAAAATAGAGATAACATTTTTTTAAAAAAGATATAGCTCATGATTAAATTATTACAAAGACTGGTTCAGTATGTAAATCTTGAGAAAAGCCCAAAAGTCAAAAAAACCCACCAAAACACTTCGATAATTTGAAATATCTGCTATGTGGGAATTGACTGTAGCTACATTCAGTTTTAAATAACTAGAGCCTGTTCCAACTCCTTTCTTGTATACATATACAGAACCGAAGTTGCAAATAGATCCCCCAGAAGGCGCACAGCCAGGTTAAACACTTGTTGTGAACAAGAGCAGTGTTTTGGAACATACTTCACACAACAGCTGATACCAGTACTACCAACATATCCACTTAACACTTCATTTACGTAAAACTCAAGAGCGTTGTCATTTGCTAGAAAAACTAGCTGCTGTACCTGGTGTGGAACAAGAGGCCACAGCATAAGCTGAATCTGAAAAGAAAACAAGTTCTTACCCTCATGCCAAGTACCAAAAAGCCAATCTCTTCCATCAGCGGGTACTTGCTGACCTGCTGCTGTATCTTCTCAGCCGAAGCATACGGATCATAACTTTTCTGACCTATTTTTACATCCATTATGCAAGGCTTTTTAAACTTACGGGTCACATCTTCCAGTTTTAGATATGTATCTGTTAAAAAGACAAGACTTGTGTAAACTGTGGGTCAAAGCAAATAATTACATAGTTCCTGCTGAGCTTCTGTGGAAGAAGGAGAACATTTTAAGGCTTAAGATCACATGAGTTAGCAGTCAAATTTGTCTCTGAACACAGACTAAAGCACAGTCACTGACACCCACAAATTCTGTTGGCATTAAATTCTAAATGCCTTAATGTTTAGAAAATTGTATACAATTAAAGTGTGCTAACCTAGCACTCAAATTCAAATTACTGCCCAGATGAAATTCATGAGTAGCTTTTCTTAAGCCATTACCATACCTCAAATAGCATTAATAAGCACATACAAATGCAGGTTACTACATGGCTGGTTTTGCAACGGAGATAGTGTTTTCTTTCTGTTGGAAAGGGCTAGAATTAAAATGGCATTTTTCTTTGTGTCATTTTAAAAATTAACATTTCAGAGTCCTACCCTACAGGGGCCAAAATGCATCTCATTTTTCTTGTTTTTATCCCACTCCCATCTGCAATCATTTCTCATGGCACACCTTTCTGGGAAAACACTCCTCAAATCCTAGGGCTGCCTTTCATCCGTTTCCAAAAGACCCTTTGGGAGGGTGGGTGGATCAAAAAAACCCCAAGCCCTTGGAGAGCCTGGGGTTAAAGAAGTATCTCAGACCTGGTCAAACTGGTTTATGCTCTTCTCCAATGAAGGTAAGAGACTATTACCAACATGATCTACAGAACCAACTGTCAGAACACAACAAAAAAACAGACTTCCAGTAACTGATTTGCAGACAACTCTTCCCCAGATCTCCGGCTCTTCCCCGGGCATGATATATGCCATCACAACACAAAGCATTAACACAAGCCTAATTTTTCATAGCAACTTCTGCAAATCTACATGTTATCAGTCATAAACTTCACATTAAAGTTTATTTTCTTTCAAGTACAGTCTGTTCTATGTGTGTATTTATTTGTCTTTAATGCAATCTGAATAGGCAAACCCATCTTATTATTCCCCATTCCTGCAGCATAATCTAAAATGGGACTGCCAAAGATAGCAAAACCAGTTAAAGCTTAAAAAAGGAAGAGGGATCAAGTGCCTTGTTTTGGTAACTGTACAGACAGGTAACAAACCCAATTACAGCTAAGACAAAGGGAACAAGCAATGTTCCCTTCCGACTTAGTAAGTGGAAATACTTCCTTCATGGTAAGAAATGAAAAGGGCTCTTGTTACTTAAATAAGTCCTACCTAGAGCCTCAAGTCACCATCATTATCAAAAGTCTCAATTCCCCAGTACACCAAAGCAATGAACACGGCAGAGATACATCCAAGTTAAAGTCACTCATGCTTAACTCTGAGAAGCCAAAGGCAGCAAACATACTTGACATTAGCTCACTAGATATCCCCTAAGGAAAAGCAGGACAAACACAGAATACAATTCCTGGTAGGGAGAGTATCACTTGAAATGGGGGTGCCACTTTTTCTTTTCAAAGATTTTACACAAAGGCCTAATTCAGTCAGACACCAGCAGTTTTGCAGGGCTTTGGGGAACCACTACTGAATCCAGGGGAGTCCATGTAAACTGATAACTATCTATTATTATAACAAAAACTGTTAAAGTCTAAGCATCACCCTTCACACCTATTCTTTTTGCATGTTATGGAAATCACTGTAATCAATAGATATGTGTCATCACTCTAAAGCAATCCAGAAAACAACAACTAAATGAACCTAAAGGGTTTTAGTACTTAGCTCTCAAAAGCACTGAGCCAGAGGTATGCCATGGGACATAGGAAAAGAAAATAAATACAGAAACATCTCAGAAAATGGTTGCAATCCTTCACAACCAAAACCAAAACGCTCTGGAATATATAGCAAGCACCTTTGGACTCAAAGTGCTATAAATACAAAATTATACAGATTGCAAGCTACTGCAAATTTTACAAATTGTTTAGATGCAATGTTTTTATCAACCCTAAAATATAACTGCATATAAAGTAGTGTAAAACATCTATTTCCACAATGTAACAAAAAGTGAACCCATAAAAACTTTAAAAAGCAGAACATAAATCTGCCTAAACCTAGCATACTTCCTCTCAAGAAACATGCAAGATAGTCACGCTCTTCCCACCGAAGGCACTTGTAGAGCACCCATGCTTATCCACTGTCCACTAGTACAAATCCCTCTTTTTAAGCATATAGCACCAACATTCAGCACCTCCAATATATTTAGAAGTTTTAAACATCTGTTAATTTTTAGTTCCCCATCCATTTAATATCTGTTAAGCTACAATATCTCCCTTACAGACCTCCTAAAAATGTAACAATTACTATTTTTAAAAGCATTAAAATAATTTAGGAGCTAACACTAGCCCTGGGAAATACTAATTACTTGGCAAAGCCTGTGAATTATCCAGAAGTGACTCATCTCTCTCACACTTTTTTGGAATTATGAAGTCTTCATTGGCTAACTGCTAGCTCAGAATTAAGACTATGTTAAATCTGTTCAGTGCACACCCCTACTCTCAAAAAGCTTTTTGTCCTTGCGGGGAGAGTAATGCCACCACAGATGAAGCGTTGTACCAAGTTAATTACAGCTTCAGAAAAATCCATCAAAGTGTTTATGCTTCATTTTTCCTGGCACTGTTCAGTTCTTATCTGCACTGTGCTCAAGATCTACAGTCTTCTGAAACAGACCCCAAACCCACAATATCAGAACATATTACACCTTTCAACACTTATTCCTACAATATCTCAAAGCACTGAGGCTAAAGCAAAGTAAACTTGAGATTCAGACATTGGAAGGTATCACCACTCTGCCTTTTGAAGTGAGGCTCTGACCCCATGTGTCCTTCTCAAAGTCATCAACAAGTGCAGCTGAGCCCAGATAACCAGAGCACTCTCCTTCGTCTCCTCTTCTTAAACAAAAAACATGAAGATTTTTCAAGCAATTCAGATTTTCTAACACTGCTAACCCAAGCTGCTTCTGAAAATCATTCACTTGGCCATCTAAGACAAGGTTAAAATTAAAATCTCCTTCAGAAAAAAGAATTTGCAATGATTTTTGTATCTTAGCTTTGGTAGGTAATCCTGACTATATATTACAAGGATTTAAACAAATCATTCCTCAGAGGCTTGTCCTCCCCCTTCCTGTATTTCTCATGGCAGGGAAGGAGGCACGAAGATGTGGTCTGACTTATTATTTACATATTTTATTACAATCCCAAAGGAGATAAGCATGTACATATTGATGCATTCAGTCCTAACTGGAATCAGAAGTGACAAACTGAATTGTCTGAATTCTTCTCATAACTTACAAGATGTGTCTCAAAACATATGAATAAGCAGGGAAAAGCCTCAGTTGCTCCCAGTAACGAAAAAAGAAGGGGGGGAAAGAAGGAGGAATGGTGGGGTTTCCTTTGGGAGGGTTTCCCTCCACAAAAACAGTCGGCAAATAAATATATACATATATACTTAAAATTAAAATAATAAAAATGAGACAGGTTAAAAAAAAGGGGGTATGGATAGAAAAGCGGGAAAGATCCGATGGTGGCAGAGTCTGGCACTGCTCGCCCCCTGGGCTCGTCTTTGCTCGAAGGGGCGGGCAGGAGACTGCGGGGCCAGGACACGGCTCCGCACGGCATGGCACGGGCTGCCCCTCTTGGGAGAGACAGGAGCTTGGCGTTCTCAGGAAATCCGTTTATTTTCGCCTCAAAACCCGAGTAATATCTGCTTGCACATATATAAAATACGTGCGCGTACACACAGACATATAAATATAAATATAAATATAAATATAAATATAAATATAAATATAAATATAAATATAAATATAAATATAAATATAAGGAACAGAATTAGAAACGGAAATACAAAGATATCCGAAGTGAATGGACCCGGCTGGTTTTCAGCTGTGGATACACTTGCTTCCCGACAGGCCCGACCTGGCCGCGGGGATGGCAGGTGCTGCTCTCCGCCTCAGAGGGAAGCAGCTTTCCTCCCACTTCTCAGTGTTTCCCACTTCCCCTTGAGGCTCATCGCTGCCCGCCTCTCCAGGGGTCTGTCTCCTCAGTTGTGGTGTTTCTTCCCGCACCTCCGTGGTCCCTTCCCATTGACAAGTCCTACCCAGGCGGTCCCCTCACGGGCGCCTCTTCGGCTACACAGGCAGTGGAAGCGGGGGGGTTGGGGGGGGGGGGGTGGCTGGGCGGGGAGGAGCAGGTTGCGCTTGTGTTGTGATTAATATGGAAATAAAACGCAGAAATAGCAGCAGTACTTAGCTTCATTGCTTCAGTTTAGAGATTTATTGGCGGGGAGATAAACACCAGGCTGGAGGCTAGCGCGGTAATTCACGGTCCCCATCAGTTATTACCAAAGGGGCAAATCGTTTTTCTTTGAAGCTGCATTATGAAGGGGGGGAGGGGTGGGGAGGTGTGCGGGGAAGGGGGAGGGGGGTGTGGAGGGGGAGAGGGGAAAGATGGAGAGAGAAATTGGGGAGGAAAAGAATAATTTTATTATTTGTCTGCTATCCCCTTCCCCAGGTCCAATCCCCGCTGCTGCCGAGCGAAACTAATACGGGATTTATCAACGGTGCCTCGCTCTTAAAACTCCTGTGTCCTGCTCTGCTTTACTCCGAGTTTCTTTCATGTTTTCTCACTTTCTCCTACGCAAATGTTAGTTATTTTTTCTTTATTTATTTTATTTTCATTCCCACGGAAGCAGGTAGATAAGGGTTTGAGCTAGAAAGAGCTGTCACAAGATCACATCGTGCTGCTGCCAAGGAAAACGAAAGGGCAAAGTTTACGGGGAATTTAATCCTCTACTAGATGCAGTGATATTGTTGTGAAAAACCAGGTGTTTCATAGGCACCCCCTTCCTTGTCAGGTGTGAAATGGAAACAGCAAACGAGAAGCTAAGTACAGGCTAAATACTAAAATGTAAGCAGACAACACCCTGTGAAATCTAAGGGTAAGAGTTTCCAGCTTTGCATTCAGTGCTGTTAGAAATGCCTTGAGACACAAACACTGAGCTGACAAAAAATGACCCGGGACCTGCTGAACTCATATTCTTCTGGACCAGCAGGAGAGGTGGGGTGAGAAATCCCAGGGCTTCTCAGTGGCAGTAAATACCTATGTTTAGGTGGCTGACTTGAGCTTTAATTGCTTAACATTTTATGTTCTCTGATTTTTCAAGTAATGAGGTCGATTAGAGTCATGAAAAGTTTTAGAGTCAAGCGAATAAACCAAAGAGGAATTACTAATCTTATGCCATACCAGGGAACTGATACAGTTTTTGATGGAGCTCCAGCTGTAGGTGTTCATCCAACAAATGCTGAGCAGGAAACACTGAACTGAAGACACCAGAAGAGTGAGTGGAAATGTCTACAGCCTGCTTATCTGTACCAGTCTTCCTTCTCCTGCCTCCACTTCCCTCTTAAGTTGAAATGAAACCTTTTTGCTTGATAGTATGTTGAAGTAAGCACCTGTATAAGGACAGGGCAGCTGCAGAACAGTAAAGTCTGGCTGTAGGGAAACAGTTCTTAAGAATTAGTATAACGAGTTGCAACTGTGAGACCAAAACCAGTACCCAGCTCCCTTGAGTCTCGTGAAGCTGTTGTGGGTTGGAGATGGGGTTTTATACAGCCCTGGCAGAAGACTGCAGATCAATATTTTAGTTCAATCTTTGTATGTTTGTTTTTCCCCAAAGTGTTGTTGCTGTGGACACGTACATTTTAAAAGTTACCTGGCAGAACAGCGTCAGCCCTGCCAGATGGGCAAGAAAAAACTATGAGCAATGCAGTAATTTTAGTATTTATGATGAAGACGATTTGCGGAGACCTGCAAATCAAAACCTAATGGATTCCTTGTAAAACATGTAGAGGGCTGACAATAAAAGAGATTTGCACAGAGCCCAGTCCTGATGCCTTGTAAACTAGTAAAAGCAGATAAGACCCAATTTTTAAGGCAGAATTAATGGTACAGCAGAGTCTAACCACAGCAAGTAGGAGCAGGCAGCAGCCAGCAGTATTATATGCCCCTCAGCTGTCATCCAGGCCAGCTAGATGAAAGGGAGGTTTATTAGTGCTTAAATATTAGTGTGTAGCATTTCAGAATCATTACAGAGATGTTTAGTTATAATAAAGAACAGGTAGTTCTTCAGAAAGAGCTTGCTTTTATTTCTGTAATGTCACATGCAATCTTTTCAAATGCAGCTTTAAATACAGTACTGTCAACTCCAGAGTAGAGCAGAGAAGGAGCTGTTTTTTCTGGATACACATGTCACTCCCAGGAAACCCTGTTCCATGTCAGGGATAGAGAGGAAGATGCAGTGGTGCTTTAGTTACACCACCTGAAGAAATACTTAAGGAAAGGATTCTGTTTTTAACAACGCTAAATGACTTTTCTATACTTTTTCTTACTTGTTTTGGGTTTTCTGTTTGTCTGGGTTTTCTTGTTTGTTTGGTTGTTGTTTTATATATAGACATATATATACATACACATATACACATGCACATATATGTACATATGTATATTTCACTTTTATTTTCATTGGTTTCTGCTGAGTGGCTCTGACTGTCATGAACCAGGTGCTACTTTGCTATGTTTCAGCTTCAGTCTGTTAGGTGGCTGTCTGAAAACCAGGGAACTTAATTTGTATTTTTTAAAAAGCAGAGAAATATTTCACAACTGATAAAAACTTAAAAACTTATTTTTACAAAATCTGACCTTTGGCCTGAGGGACTCATGATTGGGGATAAAGATTTGTCAAGAGTCAGACAGGAAATAGATGAACAAAAATGCAGTATGCTGCCTGTGCTCCCCTACCCCATGCTTTGCAAAGGAATTGACCATGGCATATTTCGTGGCATTTGCTGCCAGATCTTAGCACAGCAAGTGAGTTTTCAGGGGAAGGGCAGCTTGAAACATCTACTGGGAGAGCTTCTATCCCCAGCTTCAGCACTTGGCTTTCCTCCCAAAACTGCAATCAACAGCAACAGAAATTAGTCACAACTGTGGTGATCACTGGTGTGATGATGGTTTGCTTGAGCACACTGACAGTTGAGTTTGGACACTACTGCATAGCACGTAAATGCAAATACATACAATGGGATAGACATCCATTGGAAACAGTCCTGCCAAGTCTAGAAGCCATAGAAGCTTTGTGCGTACTCTCATTTCCCATGCAAAGACTCAGATTTCTGCACTGTCTGAATGCCTTTGAGTCACAGAAATCCGCAAAGGACCACATCCAGGTGGTTCTGAAGGCTTCATTTCCAAAGCAGGTGAATGCAGTGATTTCCGGACCTCTGTCACTGAAGTCTCAACACATCCATGCTGTCTGTGCACATCCACTCTGGGAACACCACGAACAGTTATTGCAGGGAAGCCTTTGGTGCCCATGGGCAGTCTGACTCTGCAGACTACCTGTGAGCCTGGCATGTACTGCCTCTCCTGGCTTTCCATCTCTCAATGTCTTTCCCAAAATGACTGCTGTGACTATGGTCTCCTGAGGTGCCTGCAGCCCAACCAATCTCCAAGCACAGTTAGGTTGGAGGGGTCTTTGTGTTTTGGAGAGTGATTTCTGACCAGGCTCCAGCTCACAGATGGCACAGCCCTCTGGACTGCCTGTTCTGGTGGCCTTGAGACCATGTCTGTAAGCAGGGCACGCACCCCTTTTTCTTTCTCATTGAGTACCTTTGTGAGGTTGAGCTGTGTTCAGTTTTGAAGCAGGCTAACTTTCCAAAGCTTCAGGCTCTCCCTTTTTGTGGTTTTGTCATTCTCTAGGCTCTCCACCACAGTCCTTTTGCCCTTTCCAGATATGGAAATGTATACCCCCCCCTATTTCATGTCTTTCATTACTTCTGCCAGGATATGAGCTTTTCCTATGTGAGTCACAGAGATGGATAGTCTTGATGTATGAGAAGATTTTCTCAATAATATTCTCAGTCAATTGTCATGCTAAGTTTTTAGGGCTTTCAGTTTTCAGCAAATGCCCAGAATTTCGTATACACATGACTTGTGGCATAACATTGCTTCAGAACCCACACTGCATGCTTATATGCATCATGATACTCCTCTACATTCTTATTCATTCATGAAGTGCCATGGAAATGACTTGCGTATCACCTTTAATGGATAATATATCTTTTTGAGCCTACCTATGGCGTTAATCAGATGATACATCTTGGTCTGGACTTGATGTCACTTGGCTGACACTAGCAGGTCAAACATCATTTTGTATAACTTAATTGAGGAGTCTGTCACCAACACTTTCACTAGGTTTTATTTATTAAGACTAATTTATTGTTGCTATAGGCCCTTGTTCACTGTTCTATAAGAGTGATAATCCAAATCCTTCCCAACAATATGTATCTGGCTGCATTTGTGTCCCTATCCCAATTTCTTTTCTTTTATGAAACCCTTAGTTTGAGTAGGTTCAGTCCTGGTTTCTTACATAATGTTCTGGAATTTAATTTTCACCTCCTACACTTCCACTAAAATAGGACTATTAGACCTTTGGCCATGCTTTAATAGATCCTGAAGAACAATGGCAAATCCTCAGTAGCTTAGTTACACGCTTCCCTCATCTCCAGTCTTGTGGGCTTTCCAGGTGTAGCTTTTCAAGCAGATACATTAGCTAAAGCAAAGAGATTGATTTTGTGTTTCAAACCCCAGATATTCTTTACTGTTACTCGCAGTATTCTTTACTGGATTATGTGAGTGTAGCTGTAGGCAAAATCATGCCTGCATCCATTTCATCAGCACTCTCTTGTGTCTGTTGGGTGCTCCAAGGTTTCCCATTTCTCAGGGTGCTCTAAGATATCCAAGATTTCCATTCCAGGCTAGGATCACAGGCTCCATCTTTCCTAGTAGATGAAACAGTTCCATAGAATGCTCTCAGGAGCTGGAGCTAAATTATTTATAGAGTCAAATTATTACAACCATTCCTGGCATGGTTTGGTTCCAAGCAGCTAGGTCTTTCCTGAATGTTTCCCAGGCATGCTTAGGGGATGGCATAGGCCAAAGACCAGTCCCAGCAGGCAGTCTGTATTCAGCCATACTTCTGGAAAGCAAGAATTTAATAATGTGGACACATGCCAATCTGTGTCAGTTGGCTTCTGAGCTAGATAATGGTCGCAGGCACATTTTGTATAGAGTTAGAGTCTTCCTCTCTTAAACCAGGTTTTGCCCTTGTTGCCATCTCTGTCTTCCTCTCCAGGTTACCAGAATACATATCCTTTGTGAACTGAGACATTTATCAGAATTGCTAACTGATCAAGGCACCCATTACTGGATTTGTTTCCATTACTCTATGAATTCCTTTTCTTAGCTTCACCCAGTTGTGTAAAACTGTATAGAATGTCTATTTCTACTTTTATGCCACATGCAAGAAATCCTTCTTCCATCTTCCATAAGGTTTTACATCAACATGGAGTAAAAGATGTCCAAGGCAGTGAGCTCTCATATTCCACAGGGACTTTTTCACTTAATAGAAATGACACATAGACATAAAGTAATCCCCAGTATCAGAATTAATCCGATGTCCATAGACAGGTTTTCCTCACCAATCATGACATCTCCACCAAGAAAAATGGTACTACCTCTCTTGCATTTGCATTCAAAAATTTGTAAGCAGCTATGGCAAGCACAGGGATTTGGCTTTCTGCCTTGTAAGGGTCATGTAACTCATGTGGGATAAGTGATTCCAGTCACAAGTTGAACGTGAATCTTGAGATCAGTCCCCTCTTATTTTTACCTGCTGAGACCACACAAACTGCATTTATTGCCCCATTCTTCACTTGTTTCAGAATATCTCAACTGATCAAGGCAAAACTGTGTTCCAAAGAGAAAACTTTACCCCTTTTACTGCATTTCCTCAAAAAGTTGCAGTATCGAGTTTGTTGTTTTTTGTGGGTTTTTTTTCTCTTACTAGTGCGTTTCATGAGTTTGGCAGCACTCCATCATGCTTTTGAATCGCAGTACTTTTTTGCAGTGTCTTTGTGTCCAGGCTTTCTGCCTTAGACCCTGCCTATAGGCAAAGCCAGCGTTAGCCAAGTACCACGAGTCAGACCAGCATTGATTGTTTCTTCACTTCTGACCATGTGAATTTTACTAAGACCTTTGTGGTTAACTCTGTTTCCAGTGGTAACAGAAGGACAGTCCTCCTATAAATCTAATATCAACATTTCAGCTCCTTCTCTCTTATTCTTACTGTGAGGGGAGTGGGACAGGCTCCTTTATCTAGCCTGCCTCCATGAAGATTATAGCATATCTCACATCTTGCTGGGCCCCAGTCAGCGGCTGACCCTTTCTTTGGGTTCATCAGGTTTGGTTGCTTGAACATCTCCAGCTCATTCCGTCACCTGGCCACTGGCTCCATCCATCTCTCCCCAGGCACAGCTCTCTTCCTCCAGCTGCAGCATCTTCTATTCCAGCCTTACACTGCTGCTGTTGTCTCACCTTGCCATTGCATCTGCCTTACCATCTGTTGAATCATGTGCAATATAAATAACAGCTAGTGACAAATAATAGCTACAGATACTCTCCTGGAGTAGTCTGGTGGCCTTACTGGACATCCAGAACTTTATAACATGTTCTTGTTTTACTTTGCAGGTCACAGGTATACGGCAATATTAAAGGGGTTTGTAATGTTAAAGTGGTTTAGAGTTCTAGGCCTAATTTATATATAATTTCTGTATTTTTCTTCAAAGTGTTCATTATTATTCTAATGTCTTTGTGCCCAACTGTGATGCTCTTCTGTGACTGGAGAGACCAAAATATAGGCCCTTATTCTATGCTTCAACACAACATTAAAGATACCACACTAATTGCAGTAGGTAAAGGGAAAATCAGCTTTTAAAACCAACCCTACACATTTAGTAATTTACACCAGGAAAATACTGAGAAGAAGTGAAAACAGTAAATTTTCTACAATCCCTTCAGCAGTACTTCGTCCTCTGTATAGAGAAGCAAATGGTTTTGATCTAGGTTATAGAGAGGTCTTTATCTTCATTGAGACCTTTAACTCACCCTTGGACATAAACTCAGTCACTGGGGTGCTGAAAACATGTTGTAGGTGATGTAGTGGTCAGATGCTTTATCCAATAAAGTCACAGACAGCTTTGCTTAGAGGCCAGTAGCAGAGCTGCAGCCTTGCAACAGCAATTTGTCCTCAATCTCACATCTTTCTGGCTACATCTGAATGCTGAAAATGAATTGCTCTAAACATAGCTTTGGAGCTAATTGATGGCACAAATGCACACCAAAGTAATCTTTGAACGGTTGTAATGATCCTAATGGTGAGCATAGCGGAATGGTATTTGAAAAGCTTTGTTTTTCACTTTCATTCCTGATTTGGTTCAGGAACGTTCACAAAGCTACTACATTTGACAAAGTGCTTGTTTTATTCCCCAGGTACCTTGAACAAACAAGCTGATGACAGATTTTCAATACAGATGGGTTTGTTTGAGGAAAATATGCCTAGCAAGCGGGCTCACTTTTTAAGCAAAGTTATTTCAGTTTATCATGCTCACCTCTCAAGGCATGTGAGCTTTTCCAGCAAGTGGAGCTGCTGGGCTCAGCTCAGGGGAAAGATGAAAACAAGTGTCAGTGCTTTTCTTCTATCTAAAGGGAATTTCCAGCTTTTTTTTTTTTTTCTGTTGAGGATGGTCTTGCACTCACTGGCTGAAAGTGCTTATTTCTACAGGTTGAAGATGAGCAGGGGTTTCCTTAACACCATGTTTTCTTAATGCCCTGCCCTGGCTTTGGAGCTGCCTGGGACGGTGCTGTCTGCCCCTTCTCTGCTCAACTCACTCCTGTGCAGACCCTGCAGCCCACCAGCACTGGGGACCACAGTACGTGGCCATAAAGAGATGCTTGATATACTGTACAACCAAAGCTGCCTGGTCACAGTCGCAGATCAGCCTCACAGGGGCTCTGCTCCCTCTGCACGTGTGCTGGAAGTTGGTGTACCTGTGCAGCAGCCTGTAGTCAGCAGTCTGGTGGTGCACGTGAGCAAGACACCTCTAATTGCATTGTTGACATCAACTTGACCTTTGAAAGGGCTTTACAGATATACACACAGGGTTTGAAATTATGAGTGATTTGCTACCCAATTTATCTGGTCAACTGGAACTTGGAAGACAGAAACTGTTGATGTGGACTGAAATCTCAATACCAGCAGATCTGCAAATATGTGGTACTGATCTGGAGAGGGGGAAAAACACCCCTGAAGATGCTCATCTTCTCCCTCCTCAATATGGTGCACATACAGTGAGTTTGCCTTTCCCCTTTCCCCAGGCTACTAGGCCAGCTCCATGTGTTTTCAGCATTACCGTGGACAACACTTGTTTGTTTTTGATGGGGATTTTCAGGGAAAACAAATGATCATACTAGGTTGGGTTAAAACTGGTTAAATCCCACATGACCTCAGTAGTGTTTTAAAACATATGTGTAGGGGAGGAACCATTTTTCACACATTCTGAAGAATATAGCTGACATATGGACCATTCAAAGGAAATTTTGTTCAGGCCATTGGCCATGCATGAATAGCCTGGCTTATACAGTGGGGACCCAAGTGATGACAGGAATCTTGTTCCAGGACCTGGGTTTTCTAGGTAGTGGGAATAGGTCCTGTAGATACTAACCATGCTGCAGGCTCTTGGAGACAGTACCAGACCCAGCGGGCAGCTGGAGGCACAAGGGTAGGCTGAGGTTGCACAGTAATGCTGGGGCAGGCCCAGGGTGGGGAGAGCATGGACTGCAGCAGTATCCCAGCAAAGCCTGCCACATGTGCTCCCACTTTTGTTCCTCTCCATCTCAAGCTTTCTCCTGGCCATATCTACTGGTGCTTGCTGCCCCAGCTAATGCTTTACTGTAACTGGGCTCCCTTGCAATGCTGCAGGTAGATTTAGCACCCCAGTCATCTTCCCACTAAATACTCCCAAAGCCCCAGAGTAACACTTCATAAATCTTTTTACACCCCCTGGAAGAAAAAAACCAACAACAACAACAACAAAAAACCAAACTCACAAAACCAACAACAAACCACAAGGAAGTCCAGGCAAATAAACCCTTAAATCTAATTTCTTGCTTTAAAAGTGCTTTACATAGATCACCACCAACCAGCATGTAAATTTTAGTCAGCTACTGGACTAGTCTTTTAAAGAAGTTGAAAAATGGCTCTGCATCCTCAAAGGACACACCTGTTATCTGAAACAGTTTTTAACCAGCTTGTTAAGCAGCTTTGACAGATCAAAGACCCCAGACAATGGGCACAAACTTTAACAATAGTTTAGCCTTGAGCAAAAGCTTCTGTCAAAGCAAGGCTTGTGCCAGTAGTATTATGGCCTGCAATTGAAAATAAATTTTACTTGAATAAGTACCTCAGCCTGATCAGAGGCACTGCCGCCAGGGAGACAAAAGCAGTTGGGGATAAGTTATTGACTCCACTGACAGCATGAATGAAGTTCATTATGCCAGCCCACTCTTGGTAAATGTGTCAGGTTTTAAACTGAATTAGGTGGCAGGTGCATGGACCATTTTCCTGCCCCCCTTGAGACAGTAGAGGGCCAGCCATCACCTGATTCTACAGACAAATGTTTAGATTTGGTTTTCATATCACACGGGCACAAGTGACAGCGTATTTAAATCATAAATAAGGTTTCCTGTGAGACCCCATCTACCCCTCTCTCTCTCTGTCTTCTGTCACTGCCTGGTCATGCTCTGGCCATGTTGCTTACTGCACACTGGAGGTGAGTTTGTCTCTCCTTTGCAGCACTGTTACAGTCTCCTTTCTGGTCCCTCTTCTTAATCTGTCATAGGAGCGTGCAGGCTTTGAGCTTCCACAGGCTACTTCCAGGATCCAG